>OY992876.1:8225733-8270814 GCA_963921405.1 Cepaea hortensis | reverse complement strand
TCTCTCTTTCTCTCTCTCTCTCTCTCTCTCTTTCTTTCTCTCTCTCTCTCTCTCTCTCTTTCCTCTCTCTCTCCTCTCTCTCTCTTTCTCTCTCTCTTCTCTCTCTTCTCTCTCTCTCTCTCTCTCTCTCTCTCTCTTCCTCTCTCTCTCCTCTCTCTCTCTTCTCTCTCTCTCTCTCTCTCTCTCTCTCTCTCTCTCTCTCTCTCTCTTTCTCTCTTTCTCTCTCTCTCTCTCTTCTCTCTCTTTCTTCTCTCTCTCTCTCTCTCTTTCTCTCTTTCTCTCTCTCTCTCTCTCTCTCTCTCTCTCTCTCTCTCTCTCTCTCTCTCTCTCTCTCTCTCTCTCTCTCTCTCTCTCTCTCGCTCTCTCTCGAGTGCATTGGAAGAATGTTTATGTGTAGATTAGTTTTCCCTATTACCAGCTTTTCCCCCGTCATCAGGCGAACCCATTCTGACTTCTGAGGTACTTGTAATTTACGCCCCCCAAGTCAAGGATGAGATGTCAACATTTTAGTCCAACTGACCGATATAGGGGTTGAACTCGCCATCAGCACACTGGAAGTTTCAGAGCGAGTGCTCTTGTCCCTTTGGTAATGCTGACCTACACTGTAATGATGATTACGGAGATGTTGACTGTTTGTTTTGTTGTATTTCTCTAGTGTTATGGTGATTACAAAGATGTTAATTGTTTTGTTGTATTTCTCCAGTGTTATGGTGATTACACAGATGTTAATTGTTTTGTTGTATTTCTCCAGTGTTATGGTGATTATCAAAATGTTAATTGTTTTGTTGTATTTCTCCAGTGTTATGGTGATTATGAAGATGTTGTTTTGTTGTATTTCTCCAGTGTTATGGTGATTACAAAGATGTTCATTGTTTTGTTGTATTTCTCTAGTGATATGGTGATTACAAAGATGTTAATTGTTTTGTTGTATTTTTCCAGCTGTTGGAACAGTTGAGGATGGAGAGAGACATCAACTTTCGGCTCAAGCAGTACGTGGACAAGATCATCATCACAATCCTGGAGAAAAACCCGTCGCTGCTGGAGATCACTCACAGATGAGTGGGCTGTCTTTTGAAGAAATACATGACACACAGATGAGTGGGCTGTCTCTTGAAGAAATAAATCAACCACAGATGATTAGGCTTGGTTCAACAAACAAACATAACAAGGAAAAAAAATATACTCTCATGTTGAGTTAGATTGATTTGCATTAGCGTCTGTCTGTTCAAAGTGTGTTATAAAAGTTGATGTCCATTTGTTCAAACTGTGTTATAGATGTTGATGTCCATATGTTCAGATGTTCATAGTATGTTATAAAAGTTGATCTCCCTATGTTCAGATGTTTGTAGTATGTTATAAACTTGTGTATTCATATGTTCAAACCATGTTATAAAAGTTGATGTCCCTATGTTCAGATGTTTGTAGTATGTTATAAACTTGTGTATTCAGACGTTCAAACCATGTTATAGAAATTTATGTCCATATGTTCAAAGTATGTTACGGAAGTAACCAAAGGATTATAGTATGAACATTTATCTAAAAGAAAAATATGTGTTGATACAATGTCACGTGCTGTACAGGTAAATTGTTTCTGATGTTGGGTTAAGTTTATAAAGTACAAAGAATCTAATAATAGTATTGCTAACATCTGAACATTTCTGGTTTTTTGAGTTTTGATTGAAAGGGAAAACATTGTATCTAAAAATATAATTTTTCATGAAATACAGATAAAGGGATATATAAAGATTCAAGTTGTGCATATTTTCCCATAATATTACATTTTATGTCTTTTCTGCTTAATACATAAATTATTTTTAAAAAGAAAGGCAGCTTTTCATACACTAGCAATAATAAAGTAGAATTTTTTTAAACAAAGGTTGAAGATGAAAACAAAAAATTAAAACATATTTCGAAGTACCTGGTAAAGAAACTAGATTTCTTTGAAATGCCTTTTGGTATTTTATTATAAAAGTCATATGCTAGCAATAAGAAAGCAGAGAATGAAAGGTTGAAAATGAAAACAAAAAGAATTGAAACAATATTTCAGAGTATCAGCTGCAGAAACTAGATCTCTTTGAAATACCTATTGGTTGCCCATCTTTCTGCTGCTGTCAGAGTTGGATGAGTATTCTGAATGTTGACAATCCATGTTTTGTAATGCATGTTTCTGTAGCATTTTGTTAAATGATTTCTCTTTTAAAAAGTGTTTTATTGCAAAAGGGAGATGTTCAATGGAATTTGCCCATCTTAAAGTGTCTGGCCACTCACTTCATCTGCATGATTTGATTATCATCATACTGACGTCATAGAGTATACATCTGAGTGTCAGCATTTGTCACTCAGGAAATGTATTTATAGCCTCTAAACATGGGCAAGAATAGTCATTCAAACATAATGTTTCATTAGTTTCTCCATAAATACGTGTTCTAATGTCGTGACATCATAGAGTTATTTTATAATGTTCTTACATCATAAAGTTATTTTATAATGTTATGACATACAGTTATTTTATAATGTTATGACATAAAGTTATTTTATAATGTTATGACATAAAGTTATTTTATAATGTTATGACATCGTAGAATTATTTTAAAATGTTATGACATCATAGAGTTATTTTATAATGTTATGACATCACAGAGTTATTTTATAATGTTATGGCATCGTAAAGTTATTTTATAATGTTATGGCATCGTAAAGTTATTTTATAATGTTATGTCATCATAAGGTTATTTTAAAATGTTATGGCATCATAGAATTATTTTATAATGTTATGGCATCATAAAGTTATTTTATACTGTTATGACATCATAGACAGCAATTTTGTAATTTTATAATACCAGAGAAAGCAATGTTCTAATTTGGTAACACCTTAGAAAAGTACCTGGCCAGGTATTTAGGATATCAGTTGCTGACACTGGACACAGTCATTAAGCCCAAACTGTGCAGTCAGATCACTTCATCCCATCCCATGGCCACACAAACATCCACCAAACATACAACATCATTAGTCAACAAAATACATTTTTTTACTATTAAAAAAAATAACTATTACAGCAGTGTGGCTTTAAAAATATTTCATTGAAGATTACAGTGGACTACACGTGACAAAACAACGCATTTTTTCCCCCAATACTTTCTTATCAATTGCATAGTTAGGCTTATTAACATCCCACTATAAACAACTCCTTGTTTGCGAGATGAAATGGTCAAGAAAGGTGGGTGATGATTTCAGAAGAGACAGAATGTGAAATTACAACCTCAGAAATATTATAAACATAACATCGTGTTTGAAGTTTATCAAGAGACAAAGAAAGTGATTTGAGCATCTTTTGAGAATGAAACCTGATCAAAGACCAATAACAACATATAAATAACACATATCTGAATATAGTGTTAGTCAGATAAAGACCAAGAAAAAGAAGGATAGACAAATCAAGGATACACTAAACAAACATGGATGTGACTCAACTAAGACACGCCCCTGAGTTACAGCAAGTAAGAATTAGAAACGGAGACATCATCCCCAGGAGGCTAGACAGACACTGGTCAAAACAAAGCGACTTCTAAAACTGGTTATCATGAAAGCACATCGATGCTGTAGCTACTTCAGAAAATGGTTATCATGAAAACATCAATACTGTAGCTACTTCAGAAAACTCGTAATCATGAAAATATATCAATACTGTAGCTACTTCAGAAAACTTGTAATCATGAAAACACATTGACGTTGCAGCTACTTCAGAGAACTCTCCCCCCCCCCCCCCCCCACTCGAACCACTTCTAATTCTCGTGCGCTCACGTCAACCACGAGAGTGTTCAGGGTTAACGGAGAAAGCTGCTAACCCCTCGGCCAGGAAGCCTGCTACTTCAGAGAACCGGTATCATAAAAACACATTGATGTTGCAGCTACTTCAGAAATTTGGTGGCCTAAAAACACATTGATGCCATCGAATAATTTTGTCAAATGTTTCATGTTATGACTCACAAATGGGATTTATCTGTAATATATTTGCATGGAATATTTTGTGTGTATAAAACACACATTGATTTATCTGTCTTTACTATGTTAAAAACCATAATTGCAGCATATGTTTCATAGCACTTGTCTGCCTGGAGGGTTTTTCATGTCTAGGAATATAGCCCAAATGTCACCACGCAATGTACACACTAGGATTGTTACCCCAGACAAAAGCCCCATACCTCACCAAGGATAGAACATAAGCTCATGTCGTGTGAGGCAGCCCTGAGGGCCATCCATGCTTTCTTAATCTGTCACTGCACCATACCATCTTGACAGACGATAGTTTGTTACATTAGACTTCTAACAAGGCACAACAACTGCAACTCTTATGGTAGTGTATGTTATATCTAACCATAGCACAAAGCCTGGGCTAAATTGTCGAGACCATGTCTTGCCCATGCAGCATGGTCCCTCTCTCTGCCTGCCTAGTTTACTCTAGAGGAAAGGTAACACCAATACATCTGGAACAAGGCAAGCTGCAGAAACAGCCAGATCAATAAAGCAATGCTCTAATTGTCCACCTGTCAGAGCTTCAATCCTAGACCACATGCTGACCAAGGGTCAGAGCCTGGATTGCCCTCTCATGACATTTAATCTTTAGGTTGCATTTCCTCGCACTAGGGTACGGCTTGTACCCTCCCAATTGTGCTTCTCTGCCTGAAGCCGTTGGCACAATGTGGGGTGTCAGGTTTGGTGAGCGCCACCTAGCATTCGACGCACACAGAAAGCAGGTATACATTAGCTCAGTCATATCTGAATAAAACACTTTTGTCTACGGCCATACCATGTTGAAAATACCGGTCTCTTTATCTACTTCCTAAATATTTATAAATAGGCCAGTAGTTTAAAGTGTACAGCTGTGTCTTAATACCATCACTGATAAATGTAAATTATTGAGAGATTCTTTTCATGGGCAGTCTGTATAATTTGAGCTGTGATGTTTCAGTTAAGTTTGTGTGTTCTTCATTAAGCAAGCTGTAGATAAAATGTTCACATGGCGAGTAAAGAATAATCAAGTCTGTATACATTTGACACAGAAAGTGAAGCAGCATGTCTGAGACTTGGAATGTGGAAGCAAGTGTGGCACTACACAGTTGGAGCATGTGGGATGGTTGACAGCATCAGTTTGTACACAATCAGTTGCAATGAGGACAATTGACAGACCTGTGCTTTGATGTCTGCTGAAGAAGACTGAGCCACTGTTCTTTGAGCAGAGGGCCATGACGTCCATTCTGCTAACAGATAACAAAAACATAAGGAATTTACAACTGATGTTGTGGCCAATGAAATGTCCTGATGGCTGACATCATACCTGGTTTGGCTTCTGTGATCAATCAAATTGGTTCGATATTGTGTAATGTAGCAGGCCATTAAATATGTGCTTGAGTTTTCTGTGAGGAAAGAAATTGGCCACCTCACTCTTATAAACATGTCACATCTCTACAACTGTATGCACTGTGTGATTGCTTCATTGTGATGAGTACACTGGATAGACTGGATAATTGAAACATCACAGTTCACATTTATAGATGGCGATCAGGAAGCTCAAAGTTTTGTATATATTAAAATGTTTTTAAAAAAATGGTCCATTTGTTAAGCCCCATAATTTACGTCATCCAGCAGACGTGAATATGAAAGCCAGTACATCTTAGTCTCAGTTGGTACCTGTTGGTTTATTTTCTTCTTCCTTTGACCTCAAAATCTGTGCTGATGATGTCATTGATTAGATTGTCTTAATTGTCTTCGTTCGCTGTCAACAGCATAGACATGTATAAGTAATACTTTTGTTTTCTTTAAACCTGTCATTATGCAAATTTTTAATGTGAATAATGACAATGTTTTATTGTAGAGCTGTTAGATTTTTCATATATTTTAATGCAAAATATTTATAAATAATACATTCCTAAAAGAATTGGTGAGTTATTTTTTCAGCCTTACGACGTTAATATTGTCTTTTTTAAATTGCACATTTTTATGACATCTATATAAATAATATTGCTCTAGAAGTGTATGGAAATGTATATAGAGAAAACTCTATCTGTGTGTCTTTGTTGTTAATGCACGTTATTTACGGTGAACTAGGAAGGCGGAATCAAAGTTCACTGTCTGTTACAACTCTCATTTGCTTGCAATGCTGTGATACCTTCTAGAGGTATTCTGCCATATTTATGTTTTAATGTTTTCTTATTGAAAAAGAAGTATGACTGGTTAAGAAAATGAGGACTTGTCATTTGATATGCCACCTCGGGAAGCTTAGACTTCAGTTGTAAAATTTAATGCGAACCTGTCATTGGAGTTGCCAACTTGGACTCCAGTTGTCAGATCTCATGAGAAATTGTTATTGTAGATGCCAGCTTGGACTTCATTTGTCAGACCTAATGAGAACTTGTTATTGGAGTTTGAAAAGTTAGACTTGAGTTGTCACTGTGAATGAGGACTTGTCATTTGAGTTGCCAACTTGGACTTCAGTTGTCAGATCTCATGAGAACTTGTTATTGTAGATGCCAGCTTGGACTTCATTTGTCAGACCAAATGAGAACTTGTTATTGGAGTTTGAAAAGTTAGACTTGAGTTGTCACTGTGAATGAGGACTTGTCATTTGTGTTAAATTGGACTTCAGTTGTCATATCTAATGAGACATGTTGTTGGAAAATTCTGCTTCAGTTTTTAAAGCTGGACAAATTTTTTTTTTGTGGTTTTAAAATTACAGAGCTCAGTAGACTTGCTTTGCTAGTTCAGAGGCACGTTATACTGGAAAGAAATAATCAGTGATTCGAAAATCAAGTTTTGAGTCCAGTAACATTGATTGGTAAATCAGGTTTTTAGTCCAGTAAACATTAGTATAATGAGTCACATCACAAAGATTTTGTTACGAATTATCATGCAAAGAGTGAGGAAGAAAATACAACCTGAAATAGGGGAAGAACAATGTGGTTTTGTAGAAGGAAAGGGTACAGTAAATGCTGTGTATATGCTGCGAACAGTTATTGAACGTGCTTTAGAAGTAAACAAGGATATACATCTTTGCTTTATTGACTACACAAAGGCTTTTGATAGAGTAAGACATGTCAACATTGTGGATATGCTGGCAGATCTACAAATTGATGGGAAAGACATTAGACTTATAAAAAACATATATTGGAAACAACAAGCTGCCATAAGAATTGATAATGAAGTAGGACAATACCAACCTATTAAGAGAGGTGTTAGGCAGGGATGTGTAATGTCTCCAGATCTTTTTTCCTTATACAGTGAAAATATTTTCAGAAAAGAAGACCTAAATGGAATCAGCATTGGAGGACGAAACATAAATAACATTAGATATGCAGATGATACAGTATTGATTGCAGACAATGCACAGGATCTGCAACAATTAGTAGACGCTGTGGTTGTACACAGTGAGCAGCTGGGGTTGGAATTAAATTGTAGGAAGACACAGGTTATGGTCGTCACTAGGAGGAGCGAAGTGCCACAATGTAATATACAAGTAAATGGGAATATTCTTCAGCAAGTGAATCGGTTCAATTATCTCGGAACAGTCATAACATCTGATGGCAGATGCCTTGAAGAGATTAGAACAAGAATCGCCATTGCGAAGGTAGCCTTTGGCAAGATGAAAAACATTCTGACCAATAAAAGGATGTCAAAAGAAACGAGAAAGAGAGTGTTGAGGGGATACATAGAGCCTGTTCTTTTGTATGGATGTGAAACTTGGACAATGTGCAGTCAAGCTGAAAAACATCTGATGGCTGCAGAAATGTGGTTTCTGAGGAAAATGCAAAGAATACCATGGACAGATAGAAAAACCAATGACCAAGTACTACAAGAGACAAATGAAAATCGTAGATTGATTAGAGAAATTAGACGTAGACAGTCAAAATTTTTTGGACATGTTATGAGAAGAAATGGACTGGAGAACTTGGTGACAGCTGGCAAGATCGAGGGGAACAGACCAAGAGGAAGACCGAGAGGAAAATACCTGGATGGCTTGGCCACATGGCATGGACGAGACAGGAACACTGAGCTGATCCACGACTCTGGTGATCGAGTGAAATGGCGAATCATGACCGCCCACGCTTTCCGGCATGGCACATGATTGATTGATTGAAACATTAGTTGATAAATCAGGATTTTAGTTCAGAAATAACTGATGAATAGATCAAGATTGTAGTCAGTAATCAGTAATTGATAGATCAGAAATTTGAGTAATCACCAATTTGTAAAAATAATTTTAGTCCAGAAGTTCGTATGATTGGTAAGTCAGGATGCTAACCCTGATTTGTCGATAGGATTTTAGTCCAGCAATAAATTATTCTTATATGTTTTATAGTGACCTAGATGTGCTAGGAATGTTTGCACATGCTGTAAGTGAACTAAACGACTATATTATGTTAATTATAACTCGGTCACCATACGTCTTTCCGTTTTGTTTCTCAACCTGTTGTGTTAATCTTTTATTTTAGTCCTGCAGTCTTAATATTTTTTTTCCTCTTCAGATTTCTGAAACCTGAAAGCATAGTATGTTCTCTTTTTCCATTGTTCTGTGATTCATACAATGCATTTCCGTTCACAATTCCCAACAGGATTTATTTCTGTTCTGTTAATCTTCTTCTTGATGTTGCATATATTCCAAGTTTGTCATCCTTGTTCACTAACATACTTTGCTTTATTTCCCGATGTGTGTTGTTAATGAATGTCTTTCTAGTTTTGTTTGGCTTGGTTTCATCTTACTCTCAATGAATCCATGTTTCTTTGATAAAACCACTTTTCTTTTGAGTAATATGCTTTTGAAATACTCTTGTTTAGCAGATTTACATCAATATCTGTTTAATGCAGCATACTGTTTGCCCAGATTTTGTTGTAAGATAAAAAAAAACTTTGAGATTGCTATGATTTATGTTGAATTTTGAATGTTTATGAAATAAACAAAGTAATATAAGAATGGAGTACTTAAATATTCTAGCAGAATTATTTATGTTGTGCTGCAAGCCAAAAAGTTATCATTACTGTAGTGCAAACAGGCATATCCACAAGTTACTGTTTGATCATGAGATTTAAAATGCATCTGAAAGTTAACGTGCTCATAATTGTAGCATGTGAATGAATGCAGCATGAAGGAAGTTCTTCAGTGAACTGATTATATTACATGTAAATAGATGACTTCTGCTGCTTTTCATCTCTCAAAAGAGCCTAGGCCCAAAACCAACTCCCAGTCTCTTTGTAGGTTTGTTTATGATGGATTAGTGATGCCATGATCAGACAGGATGGTGTCAGGAATGAGCTTACACAGGGCATGGCTTGAGCTTACATTGTGCATGGCGTGAGCTTAGATAGGGTGTGGCATGAGGTGGTTGATTTATCCCGCTAATGTCTTCTAGGGGATGAAGTGGGTCTCACACCAGCCCTCATTGGTTGGATTATCTTCTAGGGGATGAAGTGGGTCTCACACCAGCCCTCATCTTACAACATTCATGGAAGATTACAGTATTTCTGTCCTTTGCTTCCCGTAAGTGTCCCAGTAACGCACGGCAAATAGGTAACTACATGTATGGGTCTTTGCTGACACCAACTTTCTGTCCCAAACATTGTGTGATGGCTCTTTCCTGTGAATGCCAGTCACTGTGTCTTGTGTTCTCTTACTTTTGACTTTTGGTCGAGTATATTAAAAGAAAATCTAACTTTCCCTGGAGTATATCTTCTGTATTTAGCATCTTTAAAAGCAGTGCACTCAGGATTTGTCAGTTGTCGTTTCCCACATTGGATATCTGCTGGAAAGCTACTTGGACTGTAAGAGTTCACATAGAAAAGGCTGAGAAATAATAAGGCACAACAGACAAGGTGATGTCATCATGTTACAGAAGGAGAAATGAGAGGACACAACAGACAAGGTGATTTCATGTTACAGAAGGAGAAATGAGAGGACACAACAGACAAGATATGTTACAGAAAGAGAAATAAGGGGACACAACAGAGTTCTTCATTCATCTTCTGAGGGGAGTGAGTCACACCTAGTTAAGCACTTCAAAGTTCAGGGTGTCCGACTTTGGCATACATTTGTCTCAGATCTGCTTCGCTCTAGACCGATTCCATCCAAGGTCAAGACCTCTATGTACTCATGGGTAGGTTTTAGTTATTTCCAGGGCGATTTCCAACTGCCGTGAGATTTGTAATGTTCACAACTTGCACACAGAACCTGCTGTTTTATTTGTTTCCCTTGTATGAGAAGACTAGATTTCTGATCTCACTACTTGATAGATCAGAGGACGTGTGATATCATTGGATACCATTGATCCTTGAAATCTGCAAATCTTATGGAAAGTGTGATATCATTAGACATCAGTGGGTCTTGGAATCTGCAGATCTTATGGAAAGTGTGATGTCATTAGACATCAGTGGGTCTTGGAATCTGCAGATCTGATGGAAAGTGTGATATCATTAGTCATCAGTGGGTCTTGGAATCTGCAGATCTGATGGAAAGTGCGATATCATTAGACATCAGTGGGTCTTGGAATCTGCAGATCTTATGGAAAGTTTGATATCATTAGACCAGTGGGTTTTGAAATCTGCAGATCTGATGGAAGTGTCATATTATTAGACATCAGTGGGTCTTGGAATCTGCAGATCTTATGGAAAATGTGATATCATTAGACACCAGTGGGTCTTGGAAAAATTTCCAGCCTTATTCTGAATATAAACCTGGTACCTTCTGAGCCTGAGAGGACATGTTACCTTTCACCTTGGCCACGTAACCTCTCACCTGGGCTCGCCCTCACTGATGTAACTATAGATGGAGCTGCTGCGGCTAAAGGGCAATAAGCCTGACATTCAACAAAATGGTGAAAGTTGTTGCCTTCTTGTGGGTGTGTTTAGTCTGTCAGAAAGAATGATACAATGGAGGAGTTGTGACCTTTTCTGATGACCTGGCATGGTTATTTTTATGTAACTGGGGCTACAGTTGAAGGTTCAGTCAGGCCAAGTAATATTATGGGTCATTAATGGCATGACTTTACTATTTAACCGGTCAGATTTGTAGTAAAACGTTTTTCAGGGTGCTTTCCCTTATTTAAAAAAATGGTGTTAATTTAATATTTTGTGTGTGTTTTGCGCTTGAATTGTCTAAGACAGCAGACAATTTGACTAAGGCTGTTGCTGGACTTGGAATGAGAGTTAATATGTTTCAGAAGAGATTGTAAAGTTATTTATATATGGATGTGGTGTTTTGAGAGGAACTTTTGTAATAGTGTGACCTTGAGATACTGATAGTTCAAAACAATGTATTCCATCAGTGAATTAACACAGAAACCACAAACAATATGTTGCACGATTTATTGCCTGGCATATTTCGCTGCATCTCGTCAGGTGCATACTGCAGAGTTAAATATATTGAGTGAATAATAATACTTCAGCTGAAACAATTAAAAATTATTCCTGGTTTGCGTGGGGAGCAGCCTCTGGTGAACGAAATGCCCTATATATGGAAGTGAGGCTAAGCAGCCATGTGCAGGACGTGACAATTCCTTGGGTGAGCCCAGTACCAGAGCACTATGTGTTGGCTCTGCAATTATGGAAGCCTCCTTGGATGGCGAGGAATGCCTATGGTCTGCCCCTGCCTTTCCTTGAGGGCTGACCGGGTTGTCTTCAGCTGTTCTAACTTGACTAGCTGGGATGTAGGTGACACCACAACAGTGAGAGTCGAATGTGTTTTGAAACACCCGGGAAAGTTAACCCGGTCAACAAATACCTGCAGAAGTCGGATGTGTCGGCCTAAAGGCGCAAGTATCGCAGCTCTGCTGTAAACAGGCACAATACAACTACATAAGAAAAAACACGCCGGATGAATGTAGAAGAAGAAGAAGAAATATTTTGTATGCTATATTCAATGGACAGTAAAAAATTATACAAGGCGTTAGCAGTTAGGCAGTTCCAGCTGGTGATAAAGGATGCTCCATATTCGAACAATACCCGTGACAGTGTGTTTTAATTGTTTCAGCTTAAGTATTATTTATTTATTCACATCATGTGATATATAACTCTGCAGTATGCACCTGAGGAGATGCAGTGAAATATGCCAGGCAATAAATTGTGCAGCTTACTGTTTGTGGCTTCTGTGTTTAAATCCTGATATTCGTTGGCCAGATTGGCTATTTTTCCATACATTTCAGTGGGCTATGGGAACTCATGTCTTTTACTAAATAATGGAAGGCTTATAATATGAACCTGTCACAGTTCTTCTTATAATCAGATGATGGTATAACTGTAAACAAAGATGTCTGCACACATTTGAGAAATCAAATACATTATTCAAGCCCAATTTTCTCTCTAAAGTTGCAACACACAGGACAAACAAAACAGTTTCAATGCTAAACAGGAAAGATATTGTAGAACTAATTGTTTACATCACAAGAAGTGTTTTGGTAACGGAAAAATCTTAATACTGAAGGCTTTTTTAAACTGAATTATTCATTAGAAAATATAACAGATGACTGAAGTGATGAATTTATGTGGTCACATGATACACAATGTGGGTTTTGTTTCCAGTAGTGGCTCTGCTACAGGGCATCTTAAGATAAATGGGAATATAGTTCAAAGGTTAGGACATCGCAGTTATGCAATAGTAGTAAAATAAACGTGAAGATAATCCAATGCTGCTATCGTGGTCTCAAATAACAAAGCTTTGCATATACTAGGTATTTTCCTCTCCATATAAATGTATGACATTTACTTCAGGAAACCTATGCAGTCAGGAAAAATATCCACTTGTAGCTGTTGATAAAATCTGGCCACTTTTCTGTTGGGTGGGTGTACTATCCACAGTGTGTCTACTGAATGTAAAATTGTCTAATTTATCAAATACTGGGGTTGATTGCGACATACTGTTAAAAAACAACCAGCAACTAACATGTAATGTAAATGTCCACAACTTAAAAGTGTAGGTGCTCATTTCGACATGAGTCATCTCTGTTGTCTGCCATGCACGACCAGAATAATTTCCTCCAAAATGTTTGGTGCTGATATATGGCGTCCATAATGAAATGTAGTGATGGAATGGTACATTGTCTAGAAATGGTATATTTGAAATAGAATGGTCTAGGTTCACAATGTATTGTCTGGCATAATTTGCTGCAATTTGTTGGATGCATACTGCAGAAATCAATCACCATAAAACAAAGCAATCAACCAATCCTTCAAGCTTTTGATCGAAAGGGTCTTAATGTTGCTGGTATTCACAATTTAGATATTTTGACTGCAACAGGAATAGTTGAGTTTTAATATCATCAACACAGAATAAAGTGTAGTAAAACTTGTCAGCTTTTCAGTATACAGTCAGTTACAGTATAAAATCAGCCTTCCAGCCTACTTCAGTCAGTAAAATCACAGAACTCTACATAGGAAAACAAGTGGATTGATTATAACAATAGGAAATGTTCATGGAATCATCATGTCGTGCCATTTAAATAAAAACAAAATGATTGCTCAAGATGCATTGTGGGTTCACAACTAGGCTGCACTATCTGGCCTGGCAGTGTCAGCAAAGAGTTTTTTCGAGTTTGCTTTCATTTGCCTTCGGCTGACCCCATTCTACCTGTAACAGCACCATGTGGTTTGAAATCAGATGTAAAATAAATTTCTTATGTGGGAATTGCTTTCCGGGAATTATCGCATCGTTCATGTGAAAAATTCTGGTTTTCTGATGCTGTAAGTTTACTTGAATGTCAACGACCCACGTGGACACCAGAGAATCATGAGAGATGGGACCGTCAACCCTTCACTTGTTTATGAAATATCTCTACCAAAAGATACATGCATGTTTGCTGTCAAAGGAAATTTATTGAGTATACCATTGTTAAAAGTTAGTTACATATCATTTACAGGACGTCACAATCAACCCCAGCATTTTTTGGCTGTTTGTGATTTTCTGGCAAGTTTACGGTCAGTAGTTTGCCATTGCTTTCTGAATGGCAGGCACTCATACCATTGTATGAAAACCAACGCAAAGCAGTCTGCTGCCAAATCCTCTGCAGCCGTGTTTTGATCACCGTATGCGAGATTATGAATTGTGCCCGTTACCCCTTGACCACAAAGCCAACAAAACGACCTAAAAACACACAGCAGGTCTAAAACCCACGGAAGACCTAAAAACACACGGAAGACATGAAAACACACTGAAGACCTAAAAACACACAGAAGACCTAAAAACACATGGAAGAACTAAAATACATGGAAGACCTAAAAACACACGGAAGATAGAATTAGAGATGGAAATTAATCATGTGGGGGACATGGGGGAGCCACGTAAGATAGTGAAGGACAGGAAATCTTGTGGTGACCTAGTTGAGGGATTAAGCCCCAATGGGTATAAAGAGCAATGGAAGAAGAAGAAGAGAACAAACATGGCATTGATAATTGTATATTTATTTCAAATATTCCAGTGTTTGTCCAGAGAGAGGTACATGTTTTCACATCTCAACTTGAAAGATATATTTGTGACCTTTCCCTGACATTTGTTGTTTTAAATGCCGAGTGTTTCTCAGAACTACTGACTGGCTGTCCGTTGATAAGGCCTTACTATATTAAATGTTTCATTTGTAACTAAAGATGTAGAAGAAATGCATTTTCTATTTTATTTACAATTTCCATGCAGTGCTGTAAATACATTTTAAACTGTTCTGTCTCTTGGAGAATTCAGTAAATATTAAAAAAAACATGGATTGTTTTCATTGATTGATTGCGAAACAATGCACTTATGTTTGACATGAATACCCACAGAGTGGTACTTCTGTAGTAGGGTTGGAGCCAAACAGTGAAGTGGCAACGGATTTTATAGTCTCAAGGGGGCAACCAGGCATGGATGTATGATGTCTGCTCTACCTCAAGCAGACGTCATTCATTTCACAATGTGGATGGTATCATCATCATGTGTCATGTCAAAACCCATGGACGGTCATGTTTTACCATCTCACACTATCACCATCTGATATGATCACCATCTGACATCATCACCATCTCACATGATCACCATCTCACACGATCACCATCTCACACGATCACCATCTCACATAATCACCATCTCACATGATCACCATCTCGCACGATCGCCATCTCGCACGATCGCCATCTCACACGATCGCCATCTCACACGATCGCCATCTCACACGATCGCCATCTCACATGATCACCAGAGTCGTGGACCTGACCTGTGTTTTTGTCTTGATTATGCCATGTGGCCAAGCCATCCAGATATTTACTTCTCTGCTTTCCTCTTGTTCTTTTCCCCTCAATCTTACTAGTCATCAAATTCTCTAGTTTACTTCTTCTCATAACGTGCCCAAAAAATCTGGACTGTCTACGTATAATTTCTCTGATCTAGGGTAGTGGATCAGATGTCTAGCCTTCTCGGATAAGGCTACAAAACTTGGTGGACCATGTGCTGGTTCATCACCATCATATGCCCTGCTGAAGGGTGTAGGTGCGCCTACCTCTCCACAGATTTTGGTTCTTGGTGTTGTTGGTCCTTTCTACCCCTGACTTTACCGCACGCACCATCTTATATCATCCAGTATCATTTCTCACTCGCCTTCTCTACCCTTAACTTTACCGCACGCACCATCTTATATCATCCAGTATCATTTCTCACTCGCCTTCTCTACCCCTGACTTTACCACACGCACCATTTTATAGTTAGTTATTAGTTAGTTAGTTATCAGTTGGGGTATCTTCGTTGCACTCCGGACATGTCCATAGGTGCTCAGATCCTCCCCCCAGCATATGCATCAGCGTCCGGTGGCTAATAGTGCCAGTTCTGTGTTGGTTGACGAGGCGCTTTGTTTTCCCGATGTACCTCTTGCGTCTGGCTGTGCCGATTCTTACTCCCAGGTCTTTCATCCTGGAAAGCGATGTGGAATCACTGGCGTCAAAATCCTCTGTTCTCGCCATATCTTTAAGGGCGTTAATAACATCGGCACGATACATGGGCTGGCCATCTACAGGGGGTGCAGAGCCAGCCAATTTATCAGCTCGTTCATTTCCCTCGACTCCCGCATGTCCCGGGACGAAGATGAAGGTGACTTTGCGGACAACAGACTTCCGCAGCGACTCAGTCCACTGTCTATGTACAGATCCAGCTTCGACCTTCTGAATCATGCTCATTGAATCACTTAGTACACACACGTTGGTATAATGCTGTGATTCCAGCCATATGAAAGCCTGTGTAACTGCCATCACCTCCATCGTCATGCTGCTCGTGGTCATGGAGTGGGCACCACTGGATTCTTGAACGGTTCGGCCCGCTGAGCGGGCTGTAAATGCCCACGCACTTCTCTGCTGCTTTACAACAGATCCATCTGTATAGATGAGCACTTCGGGGCTATCTGAGTGATCATAGATGAGCGCGTTAACCTCTGCATTGACAGCGGCAGGGTTCTGCTCTCTGCACCGTCTGTCGAGTGTGATAATGCAGGAGAAGGTACACTTAAAAGCTGGAGGCACCGGCACCCATTCCTTGCCGGGGTTGATACTGGTAAGACTCCTGACCTGTCCGACGACATCTTCCGCCCGACCCATCCATGATTTGCCCCTCTTTAGCCTGTCACCCTTTTCTCTGAATACAGCGTCATGCAGAGGGTTTTATATCATCCAGTATCATTTCTCACTCGCCTTCCCTACCCCTGACTTTACCACACGCACCGTCTTAGATCATCCAGAATCATTTCTCACTCACCTTCTCTACCACTGAATTTTCCAGCCATCTCTATGGTCTCCCCAAGGTATTCCCTACATTTGTCTCAGAAACTACGTCTGTATGGCTCCTAATTTGTTCACTCACATTCCAAGATTCACTGCCATACAGGAGAACATTGCTTTCTGACATTCAATGACAATGATTTATTCAATAAAATACTGTTCATTGTCTGTAATGCAGCTTTTTCTAGGCCTGTTCTTCTCTTAAACTGTGTTACGCATCTTCCATCTGAGGTTGTGATTGTTCTCAGACATTTCACTTGGTTAAACGTATTTCCTTGTGTTGTAATATCACACTGTGGTGTAATGTTTTTCTTTCAAATAATTGTTTCTGTTTTGATATTCAAAGTCCCTTATTTTGCACTCTCTAACAAATTCGAACACAATTGCGGGTGATTTGGAAGCTGACTGCCTGGCACTGGTTTCATACAATAATGAGTGCCGGTCATTCAGAAAGCAGTAACAAAGTACTGAAAGTAAACTTGTCAAGAAATCACAAACAACCAAAAAAAAAAAAAAAATGTTTGGGTTGACTGACTGCATCGTCCTGTGAAAGATATGCAACTAACGTTTTTATTACCATCATGTCCGAAAGCTGTTGCAGATATGTTGCATGTTTAATGATCAGTATTGTGTCGTCTGCATGTAGAACTGTTGTGTGTTTAGTGATAAGTATTGTGTCGTCTGCATGTCGAACTGTTGTGTGTTTAGTGATCAGTATTGTGTCGTCTGCATGTAGACCTGTTGTGTGTTTAGTGATCAGTATTGTGTCGTCTGCATGTAGACCTGTTGTGTGTTTAGTGATCAGTATTGTGTCGTCTGCATGTCGAACTGTTGTGTGTTTAGTGATCAGTATTGTGTCGTCTGCATATAGAACTGTTGTGTGTTTAGTGATCAGTATTGTGTCGTCTGCATGTAGACCTGTTGTGTGTTTAGTGATCAGTATTGTGTTGTCTGCAGGTAGAACTGTTGTGTGTTTAGTGATCAGTATTGTGTCATCTGCAGGTAGAACTGTTGTGTGTTTAGTGATCAGTATTGTGTCATCTGCATGTAGAACTGTTGTGTGTTTAGTGATCAGTATTGTGTCGTCTGCAGGTAGAACTGTTGTGTGTTTAGTGATCAGTATTGTGTCATCTGCATGTAGAACTGTTGTGTGTTTAGTGATCAGTATTGTGTCATCTTCATATAGAACTGTTGTGTGTTTAGTGATCAGTATTGTGTCTGCATATAGATCTGTTGTGTGTTTAGTGATAGTATTGTGTCATCTGCATGTAGATCTGCTGTGTGTTTAGTGATCAGTATTGTGTCGTCTGCATATAGAACTGTTGTGTGTTTAGTGATCAGTATTGTGTCATCTGCATAATGCAGACTTTTTATCTCATAACCTATTATTTGTGGTCAGCATGGCCAGATGGATAAGAGCACTCGCTCAAGATAGGATGTCTGGGCGTGAGTTATATTTCCAATGGGAGATTTTTGAAAACAAAAACGGATTTAAAATCAAGAGGGTTGACTTCATTGCACCGGATCCCTTACGGGTCGGTCTCTTTCCGCAGGGTGGCCGCCGAAAGTATTGCACCTAGCTCCAGTGATGACCCACAGATTTCTCCGAGAAAATTGCACCCATAAACCCAATGAAATAGCCTGGAACTGAACCCACAAACTTCGGAGTGATAGACAGGCCACTAACTGCTTCACCACGTAAGCTCGCCAATGGGGGATAAAGGACAGAAAAAGCAACATCTGGAGGGTGAGATAACCATCAAATGACTGGTCAAAGATTGCTACACCAATGCGCATGGATCAAATTAACAGAATTTCTCGATTTATCACAAACCCAAGCTCCAAAGCCGATGGCTGGGCCCAAGTGCCTACAACACCGACGCGGTACATGGTTGTTCTTGTGCACCACCACGAATTGAGGGTCTGTAGTGTGAACGTATGTGGGCCATGCCACATAACAGCACATGCGCCACCAAATATAAAGAAGAGACCTTACAGGGCGGAAAACGTATAAGTCTACCCAACCCATGGAGATAAATTTCAGGAAAAGAAATAGATGTATGGTACGAAACAAGGATCAACTACAACAAAAATGGTTACTTGGAAAACCTCATTATTACCCTCGTCCTAAACTCGTGGTAATACCTAGAGTTAGGACACACTTGTCTATTATGACAAGGTAGGGACTAATATGTTTATTAGTTGGTCTGATTCCCCATGATCAGCCACACGACGTCCAACGGAGGGTTTGGGCAGATGGGCGTGCCCGTTATGTAGCTTTATTTTTTTTTAGGGTAGATAAGGGGTTAAAACCAAGTGCTATTCAGTTGTAGTTAAAACTGTTGTGATAGTTATACAGATATAAAGGGAAAACATTATAATTTTTTATCTGGGAGGGGGCATTATGCCACATAACGGCACACGCGCCACCAAATATAAAGAAGAGACCTTACTGGATTTTCCCCGACAATCACAAAACTGGACGACAAATATGAGAAACCAAGGGAATAAAAACAACGTCATTGGACGGCAACGGGAGACGCTGTGAATTCGTTTATAAAAGGCTCCGTGTGAAGGTGACACCTGGAGGCGGTGATTTCGTGATGAGGCAGCTGGGAGTCCGGAGGGGAATTTGTTGAAGACAACACAACGGTAGAAGGACCGGGTGTGGATACCTAGACTTTTATTCAAGCGGTTGAACTGAGGATTCGGATGATTAGGCCTCAAGGGCAGCGATCTGGACTTGGAGTTCGTAGGTAGATGTTATGTAAGTGAGCGCCGATCCTGCGTATAGGGATCAGCTCACGTTTCTACAAGAGTTATATCCTTGTGTCCTGCGGCGGAATAAACGTCTTCTGCTCGACTTGAGTCTGCCATATGTTCATGATCCTGTTCACGTAAGGTAGAACATGTTGTGTTGTTCTGATCTGTTCTTGACGAGTTCAATTTGAGTTGCTTTGAGTGTCCGGTCCCGTTGGAATTGGAATGACAGGCACTTTGAGACAGGCCACCTTTATGATGAGTGCAAGTGGGAAGTTCTATCAGCGATGGCTGCGCTTTAAACTCAAACGTAGACCATACCCATGCTCCTACTTCTAGTGCACCGGACTGATTTTTGCGTGTGGATTAGCTTTCCTCATTACCAGTGCCCCTCGCCATCAGGTGAAGCCACTCTGACTTCTCAGGTACTTGAAACTTACGTTCTCAAGTCAAGGACGCGAAGTCAATATTTATACCCAACTGACCGGTGTAGGGGTTGAACCCCCTACCTCGGCATCACCACACTGGATGTTTAAGAACACGCGTTCTTATCGATTCGGCCATGAGGAACTGCGGTGTAGGGGTTGAACCCCGTACCTCGCCATCAGCAACTCAATTACTGGGTCTGACTGGACATGTCTTATAGCTGGACACTCCCAAAGCTCGATTTAACAAGTAGGGACAATAGAGTCGACTGCATTGCCCCGGGTTTTACCCAATATGGCTGTATCTGATTATGAAAAGCAGCCAACCAAAAGGGTCGCACACAGCATGAACTCAGTAGCTCCAGCGACGACCCCCGGGAATCCCAGAGAACACTGCACTCGTAAACCGAACGACAGGAGTCTGAAATCGAACCCATAACCTTCAGAGTGCAAGGTAGGCCACTTGTCCACAGAGACACGGAAATTTCCTGGCCCACTAAATAAACTGATCAATATTACACATCTGAAACATGTTAAAGAATTCAAATATCTAGGAAGTATGATCATGGAAGATGGCAGAAAAGACAGAGAAATTGAAATCGGATGTTAAGAAGCAATTGCGCTTATATATAAACTATCACCCATACTGAAACATCTAAATACAGTGCAGACCTGATAAGACGAACTCACATGGGACCCCAGGAATAGTGTTTCTTATCAGAATTTCTCTTATAAGATTTAAAACATAATAATGCATTAACAACGTACAATATAATATTGTTCTTCACAAGGGAAATTCGCCACATCTGAGATCGTTTAGGTGGTTTGCACTTTATACCTGTCTTTGTCCGCAAAAGAACAGATAATGAGTAACACAGTCGCACCAACTCTGTGCTACCAATGTCAAACTTGGAAATTATCCAAATCACACGCAAAATCAACACCTGCGGGATGAGATGCTTGAAAAGAGATGCCGACTTAACTATCCGAGACCGAATAAGAAATGATGTTATCTGACAGACAGTGGGATCAACGCCTTGTGCCACACATACTGAAAGACAGAAGATCAAATGGTTCGGCCATTTCGTTAGAATGCAATAACATTAACTGGCGTTACATAAAAGAAGATCTGCCACGAGAGCAAGAGGACGCTCGAAAAGAAAATGGATTGACGACATCAAAGACCTTGCACAATCACACGAAATGACACTATCCTGTGCCATACATCAGGCGCTGGAACGTCAACTATTCCGTCCCACGTCGCTTCCACCTACCAAAGGTGGAAGATGATGATGATGATTCTCAAAATTTCTGAGAGTTATCGCCTACCAAGTGTTGTGCTGACCCAAAGGGGCAAATTGTCAACGTTAAATCCAGATACTTTCATATATCAAGCTGGCGTCAAAGACCAGACTGTCAACCTTGCACCGACATGCCAAACAAAAGATGCACACAAAAGATGTGTCCAGTCAGCCAAGTGGAATAAGAGCTGAACATGTCTGGATGGCAAATGAGCATGTGCCCAGGGAATTAAAGAAAGTGCAGCAGAATCGAATACACAACAATTATGAGATGGAACAAATGCACCAAGAGAAACAAAGAAGCATATTTTTTAATGTATCTGGAAAAGCGATGAAAAGGTATAGGAGAATGTTGTGGCCAATTTGTCTGGTGAGACAACCTCGCAGAAATCCTGGCATCCACATAAACCAGAAAGAGTTCACATCTGTCAACATCCAGGACTCGGTAGTCATGTACATAAGTACACAACCCTCGTACACATCTTAAAACAACGGGCATATGGTGCTAGCGCCATGTTTATATAGACCAATCGGAACTTCAGGGGTCATGTGGTCAGTATTGACTAATCGGAACTTCAGGGGTCATGTGGTCAGTATTGACCAATCGGAACTTCAGGGGTCATGTGGTCACTACTACTCCGACCGTTTTACTTCCCAAGACATTTCCTTGAACCCAACTTAGACTGGGTCGACCTGGGACCAGGTCAGTTTGAACATTCGAACCCGCCCCAATATGGACCGAGCCCTTGACCACCAGGTTGGCAGGCGCGTGACTAACCACTGTGCCACCTCAGTTACAGACTGATGAGCTCCCTGGATCCAGTAGGCACAATGTTACAGACTGATGAGCTCCATGGATCCAGTAGGCACAATGTTACAGACTGATGAGCTCCCTGGATCCAGTAGGCACAATATTACAGACTGATGAGCTCCCTGGATCCAGTAGTCACAATGTTACAGACTGATGAGCTCCCTGGATCCAGTAGGCACAATGTTACAGACTGATGAGCTCCCTGGATCCAGTAGGCACAATGTTACAGACTGATGAGCTCCCTGGATCCAGTAGTCACAATGTTGCACACTGATGAGCTCCCTGGATCCAGTAGGAACAATGTTACAGACTGATGAGCTCCCTGGATTCAGTAGGCACAATGTTACAGACTGATGAGCTCCCTGGATCCAGTAGGCACAATGTTACAGACTGATGGACTCCCTGGATCCAGTAGGCACAAGGTTACAGACTAATGGACTCCCTGGATTCAGAAGGCACAATGTTACAGACTGATGAGCTCCCTGGATCCAGTAGGCACAATGTTACAGACCGATGAGCTCCCTGTATCCAGTAGGCACAATGTTACAGACTGATGAGCTCCCTGTATCCAGTAGGCACAATGTTACAGACTGATGAGCTCCCTGGATCCAGTAGGAACAATGTTACAGACTGATGAGCTCCCTGGATTCAGTGGGCACAATGTTACAGACTGATGAGCTCCCTGTATCCAGTAGGCACAATGTTACAGACTGATGAGCTCCCTGGATTCAGTGGGCACAATGTTACAGACTGATGAGCTACCTGGATCCAGTAGGAACAATGTTACAGACTGATGAGCTCCTTGGATTCAGTGGGCACAATGTTACAGACTGATGAGCTTCCTGGATCCAGTAGGCACAATGTTACAGACTGATGGACTCCCTGGATCCAGTAGGCACAATGTTACAGACTAATGGACTCCCTGGATTCAGTAGGCACAATGTTACAGACTGATGAGCTCCCTGGATCCAGTAGGCACAATGTTACAGACCGACGAGCTCCCTGTATCCAGTAGGCACAATGTTACAGACTGATGAGCTCCCTGTATCCAGTAGGCACAATGTTACAGACTGATGAGCTCCCTGGATCCAGTAGGCACAATGTTACAGACCGATGAGCTCCCTGTATCCAGTAGGCACAATGTTACAGACTGATGAGCTCCCTGTATCCAGTAGGCACAATGTTACAGACTGATGAGCTCCCTGTATCCAGTAGGCACAATGTTACAGACTGATGAGCTCCCTGTATCCAGTAGGCACAATGTTACAGAATGATGAGCTCCCTGTATCCAGTAGGCACAATGTTACAGACTGATGAGCTCCCTGGATCCAGTAGGCACAATGTTACAGACTGATGAGCTCCCTGGATCCAGAAGGCACAATGTTACAGACATATGAGCTCACTGGATCCAGTAGGCACAATGTTACAGACTGATGAGCTCCCTGGATCCAGTAGGCACAATGTTACAGACTGATGAGCTCCCTGGATCCAGTAGGCACAATGTTACAGACTGATGAGCTCCCTGGATCCAGTAGGCACAATGTTACAGACTGATGAGCTCCCTGGATTCAGTAGGCACAATGTTACAGACTGATGAGCTCCCTGGATCCAGTAGGCACAATGTTACAGACTGATGAGCTCCCTGGATCCAGTAGGCACAATGTTACAGACTGATGAGCTCCATGGATCCAGTAGGCACAATGTTACAGACTGATGAGCTCCTTGGATTCAGTAGGCACAATGTTACAGACTGATGAGCTCCCTGGATTCAGTAGGCACAATGTTACAGACTGATGAGCTCCCTGGATCCAGTAGGCACAATGTTACAGACTGATGAGCTCCCTGGATTCAGTAGGCACAATGTTACAGACTGATGAGCTCCCTGGATTCAGTAGGCACAATGTTACAGACTGATGAGCTCCCTGGATCCAGTAGGCACAATGTTACAGAATGATGAGCTCCCTGGATCCAGTAGGCACAATGTTACAGACTGATGAGCTCCCTGGATCCAGTAGGCACAATGTTACAGACTGATGAGCTCCCTGGATCCAGTAGGTACAATGTTACAGACTGATGAGCTCCTTGGATCCAGTAGGCACAATGTTACAGACTGATGAGCTCCCTGGATCCAGTAGGCACAATGTTACAGACATATGAGCTCACTGGATCCAGTAGGCACAATGTTACAGGCTGATGAGCTCCCTGGATCCAGTAGGCACAATGTTACAGACTGATGAGCTCCCTGGATCCAGTAGGCACAATGTTACAGAATGATGAGCTCCCTGGATCCAGTAGGCACAATGTTACAGACTGATGAGCTCCCTGGATCCAGTAGGCACAATGTTACAGACTGATGAGCTCCCTGGATCCAGTAGGCACAATGTTACAGACTGATGAGCTCCCTGGATCCAGTAGGCACAATGTTACAGACTGAAGAGCTCCCTGGATCCAGTAGGCACAATGTTACAGACTGATGAGCTCCCTGGATCCAGTAGGCACAATGTTACAGACTGATGAGCTCCATGGATCCAGTAGTCACAATGTTGCAGACTGATGAGCTCCCTGGATTCAGTAGGCACAATGATACAGACTGATGAGCTCCCTGGATCCAGTAGGCACAATGTTACAGAATGATGAGCTCCCTGGATTCAGTAGTCACAATGTTACAGACTAATGAGCTCCCTGGATTCAGTAGTCACAATGTTACAGACTAATGAGCTCCCTGGATTCAGTAGGCACAATGTTACAGACTAATGGACTCCCTGGATTCAGTAGGCACAATGTTACAGACCGATGAGCTCCCTGGATCCAGTAGGCACAATGTTACAGACTGATGAGCTCCCTGGATCCAGTAGGCACAATGTTACAGACTGATGAGCTCACTGGATCCAGTAGGCACAATGTTACAGACAGATGAGCTCACTGGATCCAGTAGGCACAATGTTACAGACTAATGGACTCCCTGTATCCAGTAGGGACAATGTTACAGACTGATGAGCTCCCTGTATCCAGTAGGCACAATGTTACAGACTGATGAGCTCCCTGGATCCAGTAGGCACAATGTTACAGACTGATGAGCTCCCTGGATCCAGTAGGCACAATGTTACAGACTGATGAGCTCCCTGTATCCAGTAGGCACAATGTTACAGACTGGTGAGCTCCCTGGATCCAGTAGGCACAATGTTACAGACTGATGAGCTCCCTGTATCCAGTAGGCACAATGTTGCACACTGATGAGCTCCCTGGATCCAGTAGGCACAATGTTACAGACTGATGAGCTTCCTGGATCCAGTAGTCACAATGTTACAGACTGATGAGCTCCCTGTATCCAGTAGGCACAATGTTACAGACTGATGAGCTCCCTGGATCCAGTAGGCACAATGTTACAGACCGATGAGCTCACTGGATTCAGTAGGCACAATGTTACAGAATGATGAGCTCCCTGGATTCAGTAGGCACAATGTTACAGACTAATGGACTCCCTGGATTCAGTAGGCACAATGTTACAGACTAATGGACTCCCTGGATTCAGTAGGCACAATGTTACAGACTGATGAGCTCCCTGGATCCAGTAGGCACAATGTTACCGACTGAAGAGGTGAACAGGCAGAATTCCCCAAGCCTTTATTGTTCGCTCGCTCTGAGCTTTGAATTCAAGCGTAGTCCATACATCACATACTACTTCTAGAGCACTGGACTGATGTTTGTGATTAGTTTTGCCTGTTACCAATGTCCCTCCGCCATCAGGCGAATCCACTCCGACTTCGGAGGTACTTAAATTTACTCCTCCCCCCCCCCAAGTCAAGGACGAGACGTCAACATTTTAGTCCAACTGACCAGCAATAGCATACCGGAAGTTTAAGAGCGAGCGCTCTTATCTGTCCGGCCACGATGAACTCTCCCCAGGCACTGCCTGTCTGTCTGGTCGTCTATCTGTCTGTCTGTCTGTCTGTCTGGTCGTCTGCTTGCCTGTCTCTCTGTCCTACGGTCCGTCCGTCCGCTTGTATGTTTGTTTTTTTCCTGCCTATCTGACTGTCCGCCTTTCCGTCCTTTCATCTGTCTATCCCTCCCCTCCTAGTTCCCACAACCACAAATGATGCAACATCGTCTGGGAGACGGAGATAGCGTTGAATACAACCCTGGACAGCGAGTCGCCGACAGTCTGGTTCCACTGATGAATAACAAGACTTCTGCTGCAGGCATAAACCCGGTTAGTTCCAGCGAAGTCTGTAGTCCGCCACCCCGACTTCACGAATTTGTCGCCAAAGCTGGGGCTCCGCCGAACCCGTTGGACATATATCTGGTATGTACATGTTATTGTGTCATAATTAACTATAGATAATAACATGATTGACATGTTCAATATCCTGTGTTGGGACAGTCCACGACTGTAATCTGCGTTGTATTTAAAAATTGCCTTTCCTTTTCAGGACGGAGCGATGAACCCCAATGTGGGTTTCTAGTCAAGTTTACGTTCAGCACTCGTAGTTTACCAATGCTTTCTGAACGAGAATTCACAGTTAAGTCCAACTGACTGGTGTAGGAGATGAATGCACTACGCCGTCATCAGCGCACGGGAGGTTTGAGAGCTAGCGGGTTGTTACCCTTTCGGCCACATCGACTGCTAAGTTGAACTTACGAGTTCTCAAATACGGTGTCACATGCAGATTTGTGTTTATACATGGTGTGTTAGACTGCTTGCGACCATCTTGATCAGCACATAAATATAACTTTTTACGATTGTTATAAAATAACAGAATCCTGGAATGTTTAACATCATCATCATCGTCGTCGTCATTATCATCTTCATCATTTGATCTTATTCCTCTGGTATCTTGCGCCGTCGATGTGAAGCATAAACAGCGAGAGAGTGCCCGTTTATGAGCTTCATGTATCAAGATTCTCATGGACTCGCTCTGTCCATCGGTTACATGGTCGGCCTCTAATCCTGGTTCCATATGTTGTGTACTTCATTGCTTGTCCTTCTTCATGCGCTGAAATGTTGATTCTCTCGGCTACTGTTTGCTGCTAATAAATGTTCTTTATTATTCGCAAATCATTGCCGCCAATGTGTAGGTACTCAAGTAGTTTGATTATTACTTCATGTTTCACATAATAAAACACTTTTATGTAGTCTATGAAGCATAAGCACATATATCTTTTTACTCCTATAGCTCTTTCTAATAATGTCCTGGAAATAAATATGTCATTGTTTGGGCCCTCTACAAATCCACACTGTTTAGCGATAATTTATGGTTTAATTGCATAGAAATGTTCAATATACACAGCATTTGATTAGCCTAATTTTCCATTTCTAAGAAATTTTATTGTAGAGAAGTGTATGAGTCAGATCAGACTGACCAAAATCTACATCGGGTAAATAAAATCGCGATTGAATTCTAACTATCATGACCGGTTTCAAAATCAGGTCAGAGCATCCATTCAACACACCGAGTTGTCAGATAGGAGCATGTCTTTGCTCTGAAGGACAAGAAGCGAACTAGTCACCGCATCTCCTGAAGGTTGTGAATGAGGTGCAGATGGCTTTATATATAGACACATGGATGGATGGGTGGATGGTTGGGTGGGTGGGTGGGTGGGTGGGTGGATGGATGGATGGATGGATGGAGAGACAGTTATATATTCAGTCGATAATCCGTCACAAAACAATCGACGATATATATATATATATATATATATATATATATATATATATATATATATATATATATATATAGAGAGAGAGAGAGAGAGAGCGAGAGAGAGAGAGAGAGAGAGAGAGAGAGAGAGAGAGAGTATTACATGAAAGGGAGTCAACACACGAAATGATCCATGCCGCCTGAGATCGCAATTTACGGAGAGGCATTATTGCCAACGCCAGCCGGCAAGGCACTGTATTATGATGATGATAATGATGACACAATATTGTCAAGAATCTTCTCACGTTCTCTTCCTCTATCTCCTTCCTCTCTGTGTGTGTATATATATATATATATATATATATATATATATATATATATATATATATATATATATATATATATATATATATATATATATATATATATATATCCAGTTTGACCTAGCCTCAGATGTGTACCAGAAATTGTTTTGGGAAAGTGAAGGCGTGCGGCCGCGGTATTGACCGCGTCACCCCATAAGTACCGATTAATAAATAACATTATAGGCCTGTCACCAATACGCCTTGCCTTAAGACCAGTAAACTGGTCCCTTACTATGTACCTGACTTGACAGCACGTTTCCGTTTGTTCACAGCATACCCGCCGTTGACATAAACTGATTTGATCACTGACAGAAGTCACCCTGACTGCTAATGCTGTGACTAACGATCACTGTACTGTGACCTAGTTACTCCAGCCTGGACTGAGTCACCGCCGGAGCTCACCGTGCGACACGGTAGCGCCCAACCACTCACCGCGGCTTCCTCATTAAGTGAACGCCCGCCGGTGCCCCTGCTCTGCTTGGATAATTGGATAGACCCGGCATCTCTCTGTACAAGGAAACAGACAGGCGTTCGTTATTTCGTCCAAACGCATCGGTCACGGGACATCTGACATTTACCTCTACACAGATTTGTCACAGTGTGTGTGCCGTTCAACGGTAAGTTCTTGATGTCGTGGTTTTATTCATCATTATCACCATGTGTCTTGCCGATAAGCGTGCGACAAGGAAAGGGGTGTGGGGGGGGGGGGCATGATCACCAGCCCTGCATGAATCAGATCTGTGTTCTTATCCAGACTGTGTCCACCCTTCAACGCATGTATCTTGTTGTCTTCCTCTTGCCATCAAGTTTGCCAGTCATGTCATATCCTTTTTCCAATTACCCGTTCAATCTCAGAACGAGAGGTTATAATTAGAACCCATCCCAGTCTCAGATTAATAATCCAATGACCGAATCAGCCACATTTCGCATATTACTTCGAAAAGGATTGTTGTCCATAGAAGGTCATGTCTGAATTGTGGTTATTGCCCGCTGTAATTCAGTTTTTAAGTTTATATCTCCTCATGGCATCACCATCATGTGTCATGCCGATAAGCACGGGCGGGCAACGTTATCCATCACACAAGATCTTGAATCAGGTCTGTGTTCTTGCCTCGACTATGTCATATGGTCAAGCCATCCAGATATTTGTCTCTTTGTTTTCTTCTTGCTCATGACATCTTGGATGAATCACGAAACAACGGCAAGTATAATAGACTGTAAACTTTATTAGGACGCGATCACAAGCAGCAAAATGAACATTGCGGTCAAAGCCTTCATCAGCACAGAAATAACAAACACACACCGATACAAAGACGTGAACAACTCTACATGATAAAAATTAATATAAATAAGTGGACTCTGACAGTAATATGATTTGCCATCGCCAGCTCTGGCTTTCCATCCGCGATGTTCCTTTCACGGTCTGGGCCCGACTAACGCTTTTCGTTAGTCTTTTCCACTCTTGCATTTAATAGATGCATGTCGTATGATTAAATCATAAAGATCAATCGGGGAACCTTTTGAGGCCACTAAGTCAGTTTATAAAATGGGAAATAATTAGAGACTACAGGACGCACTAGGCAACATACATATTGAAAGCTATAGTTACCGACCCTGTCGAGCCTGTCACCTCCAAATGACGAGACAGCGCCTCCCTGCAGGAACAAGTGCACTTTGAAATAGGAGAATTAGAGACTAGAGGACGCACTAGACAATATACAGATTGAAAGCTTTAGTTACCGACCGGTCTAGTTGGTCAAATGTCGAAGTGCACTTGTTCCTGCAGCGATGCGCTGTCACCATTTGGAGGTGACAGGTTCGAATCCCGGTGGTAGCTATAATTTTCAATGTTTATGTTCTCTAGTGCGTCTATAGTCTGTTTACTTTTGTCTGCCCCAATATAAAATTACAGTTCTCAGTAACCAACTGAGGGAAAATGATGAGATTTAGCATATAACCTTATCATTATGAGCACCCAACAAAAAAATTTTTGTTCTGGAGATTGTAGAGCAGATGTCAAATGATTAATAAATATGAAGAGGTTCAAATAAAACGAACAATTATGTTAAAATGCAAAAGAAACATGTCGTGACCAAAATTGTAGGGAACAACACATCATACAAATTACCAAATCAATGTATGTATGTATGTTTTGCGTATCCTTTTACAGGACTTAGCTGTCAACAGCAGCATCTTTCAGCTGTCTGTTGATCTCTTGGCAAGATTACGCTCAGTAGTTTGCCATTGCTTTCTGAGCGGCCGGCTCAGTATCCGCAAGTCACGAGCGGGGGTCGAACCACCTCAGTTCTCGCTCCGCTGCGAGACTCTGCGTGATAAACGGGATTACAGAGAGAAAGTGTTGTAACCCCACAGCCAGAGAGACCGGCACCAAATCAATGCACAACATAATTAATGGCCTCACTAATAAAAGAATATCCAAATTAATGGGTTGCATGAAAACCAAAGAAAGCAAACTCATATTTATCAGACTTTAGACACATTATCGGAGTATGTGAAAAACTGTACAGCGATGGAAGTAAAGAACAGTTTGATATTGCCGGATAAGATAGATCAACTTGATATTTCCAATGACAATGAAGGACCGGCAATTTTGAAGCTGGAAGTTCAGAATTCCCTTAAACTGTTGAAACTCAGCAAGACCCCGGGTATATATGACTTATGACATCACATCTTTGATGAATGTCTTAGAAGATTATGAAACAGACCAGGCCTTCGAGCTACTGAACCAATATAAATAAACTAGCTGACAAGGCCCGGCTTCTGGCGGGGATCTATCTATCTATCTATCTATCTATCTATCTATCTATCTATCTATCTATCTATCTATCTATCTATCTATCTATCTATCTATCTATCTATCTATCTGTCTGTCTGTCTGTCTGTCTGTCTGTCTGTCTGTCTGTCTGTCTGTCTGTCTGTCTGTCTGTCTGTCTGTCTGTCTGTCTGTCTGTCTGTCTGTCTGTCTGTCCGTCTGTCCGTCCGTCCGTCCGTCCGTCCGTCCGTCCGTCCGTCCGTCCGTCCGTCCGTCCGTCCGTCCGTCCGTCCGTCCGTCCGTCCGTCCGTCCGTCCGCCCGTCCGTTCGTCCGTTCGTCCGTCCGCCTGCCCGCCCGCCTGCCTGCCTGCTTATCTATCTATCTATCTATCTATCTATCTATCTATCTATCTATCTATCTATCTATCTATCTATCTATCTATCTATCTATCTATCTATCTATCTATCTATCTATCTATCTATCTATCTATCTGCCTACCTGCCTGCCTGCCTGCCCGCCCGCCTGCCTCCTTATCTATCTATCTATCTATCTATCTATCTATCTATCTATCTGTCTATCTATCTATCTATCTATCTATCTATCTATCTATCTATCTATCTATCTATCTATCTATCTATCTATCTATCTATCTATCTATCTATCTATCTATCTATCTATCTGCCTGCCTGCCTGCCTGCTTGCCTGCTTATCTATCTATCTATCTATCTATCTATCTATCTATCTATCTATCTATCTATCTATCTATCTATCTATCTATCTATCTATCTAATCTTATCTATCTATCTATCTATCTATCTATCTATCTATCTATCTATCTATCTATCTATCTATCTATCTATCTATCTATCTATCTGCCTACCTACCTGCCTGCTTGCCTGCCTGCCGGTCGGCCGACCGACCGAACCCACCCAGTCAGCCAGCCAGCCAGCCAGCCAGCCAGCCATCCATCCACCCACCCACCCACCCACCCACCTACCTTTCTGCCTACCTACCTACCTACCTACCTTTCTGTCTGTCTGTCTGTCTGCCTGTCTGTCTGTCTGTCTGTCTGTCTGTCTGTCTGTCTGTCTGTCTGTCTGTCTGTCTGTCCGCGCTATTAAATATTGATAAAAGTTACTGGAAAAAACCTCAGGACCATGTGTTGAAAGAGGAAGAGGACTATTGGAGAAAGGATGGATTGAAGGTTGTATGTTCGATTCCGGGCCGCGTCCTTCATTTCAAGAGTGCATTTTTTTCCGGACACTCCAGAGGGTCGTCGCTGGAGCTACGGAGTTCGTGCTTTGTACGACGCTTTCCGCGCTGCGGAAAGAAACTGAGCCATATGGGATAAAAACCTTGTGCAATCCAGCCGACCCTGTCTATTGTAAGCTACTTCTTTCATTGCACCCACTCCCATACGAATCCGGATACGCCTTTGTTTGTCATCTGAATTTGCAGGTCCCCATTACCGTAAACATAACTTTTTTAGCGAGAAATCACTAGTTGTTAAGCAAAACATCAAAGGAATGTCGCCGCTTTCAATGATTTAAGTTGTTTTTGGACCTATCAAAGACATATTCCTTGGGTGGGGGTAAATATAAGACGGCTGGAAAAATTTCATAACGATGCAACAGACAGTTTTCAAAATAATTGATCGTGAATGAAGGCAAACAAATGTGGACATACTATAAGAACTATATGGCTCTTGTTTATTATATATTTCGGCACTCTTCCGAATTCCGGTCCCAAATAATACTGCAGTGAATAAGTGATTAGGGTTAGGGTTAGGGTTAGTTATAAAAAATTATTCACTGCAGAACTATTTGGGACCGGAATTCGGAAGAGTGCCTATATTTCATACACCAGCCTTTATTTCTCTGTTGATTCGAATTGTTGTGTGGAACTATAGCCTGAAATCAATGTCGTATCTTGTGAAACTGTTTCACACACACTGCAGCGATGGAACGACACAATGTCGAAGTGAATAACCTCCTGAAGCCTTGCAGTCGATGAGTCATTCCTTGTAAGGCAACCCCCAGCTAGTCATTCGATTGTATGTCCCGTTTTGTGTTTTTCATTTCTAATTTATGGGACTAATGAATTTGTATACAGAGAGCTTTTTCATTCTGCGATAAGTTTTAACCTTGTGTGTACGAACACACACACGCGCGCGCACACACACACACACCCACACACAGTGAGAGAGGGGGAGGAAGAGAGAGAGAGAGAGAAGGTGAGAAAGAAGGAGAGAGAGAGAGAGAAAGAAGCTGAGAGAGAGAGAAAGTGAGAGAGAGAGAGAGAGAGAGAGAGAAGGAGAGAGAGAAGGAGAGAGAAGTTGAGATAGAGAAAGTGAAAGAGAGAAGGTGAGAGAGAAGGACAGAGGGAATGAGAGACAGATAAGGTGAGAGAGAGAAGGAGAGAGAGAAGGAGAGAGAGAGACAGAGAGAGAATGTGGGAGAGGAAAGGTGAGAGAGAAAAGCTGAGAGAGTAGCTGAGAGACAGAGAAGGAGGGAGAGAAGGAGAGAGAAGTTGAGGGAGAGAAGAAGAAAGAGAAGGTGAGAGAGAAGGAGAGAGAAGGTGAGAAAGAGAAGGAGAACGAATGAACAAACGAACAAACTAACGAACAAACTTTATTTTCAAAGCGTTAAGAATTGGGCTCGCAGACCCGTCTGACATTCTGCCCTTCTTGTCTCTTTCCTCTCATATGTTATTTCATTCAACATCACTAATGAAGCTAAGATAGACAACAACATAACAGTGTGCATTAAAACGCATGAAAAATAATCAACAATGCATGTCTCACTAAAGCAATTTTTAACATGGAATCCGGCTGCTGTTGAGGCTGAAGTACAAGCGTTGATTTTCGAGAATTCGCTAGACGGTGACGCGGTCATCTACACAGATGGGTCGGTCGTCCGACATGTGAGAAGCTCATGGGCCTTTACAGCTCGGGCCGGAGGGAGAATTGTGAAGGAGGACTCTGGTGCTTTCACTGAAACCACAAGTAGCCTGACCATGGAAGTCATGGCAGTAAGTAAAGCAATAACATGGCTTGAGACACAGACATTCACTAGGGCTTGTTTCCTTAGCGACTCAATGAACATGATCAAGAGGATAGAGGAGGGGTCGATCCGAAGAGAATGGTTGCTGCCTCTGGAGCGGTCTCGACTGGCAAAGATTAGTTTCATCTTCGTGCCAGGGCATGCGGGAGTACAAGGAAATGAGCGGGCTGACAAGCTCGCAGGTGAGGCTACTGTGGAGGGCGGAAGCGCCATGGACTAGGCCGACATTCTGAATGCTCTACGAGAAGTAAGACTTTTGCGAGAACCAAGTGATGACTGTGAATCTACAACAATGGCCAGACTGCGAGAGCAGCAAATTAAAAGAGGGGTGGCCAAACAAGAACACTACGCAGGAAGCCAAAGAAGATTGATAAACCAACACAGAACTGGCGTCGTTAGCCGCTATACGTTGCGGGATTTGCTGAGGAGGGGATCCGAGCACTTATGGACTGAATGGTTCGATGTGCAATGAGGATGATCTGTCGACTAACTAACTAACTAACTAACATGGAATACCCAAGGAAGGTGTAACGTACCATACATATGGGAATGTTTATTAGCTAGTTGTCGTATGAGATAATTTTCCATTATTTTTTATTTTGTTTTTTAGGGGGGCATGTAGTCTGTCCTGAGGTAGTGCTCAAACAGGTTGCGACTGTATGTATAATGATTGGTGGTGTCTTTGATTTCTTGTGGAAGATTGTTCCACAACTGAGTGGCAGAGTATGCTAAGCTTGTTTTATATAAGTCTATCCTAGGTTTAGGGACATGGAGCATATTTAGTCGTTCGCTATGTCTTGCGTTATATTTAAACAATGGCCAAAGGTGGCTTGGAGCATTTTGAAATAGGATTTTGTGAATTAGTTTACCCTTATTAAAAAATAAACATTTGTGGAGTGGCAATAACTGAAGACATTCATGTAGGTTAGAAATGTCGGTAAGCTTGTCACCATTACTTAAACGCACTACCCTTTTCTGGAGTGAATACAGGCGTTTTTGTTATTGATTTGGAGCATCCATCCCAGATTGTGGAGCAATAATCAATATGTGTTTGTATGTGGGAAGTATAGAATATCTTTCTTGTGTTTTCGTCGAGGAAATTTTTAATTTTGGCAAGTTGGTATACTTGTTTGGCTATTTGTTTAACGAGAGCATGAACATGGGAATTAAAGGTTAGATGTTCATCAATGATAAGAACCAATGCTTTGTGCTCGGTTACACTTTCTACATGCATCCTACCAATGTGCTGTTGAAGAGTTATCCGTGAGTTTAGAGTGTGAAGTCTTTGCCTGGTTGCTATTAAATGATTGCGTGCCAGAAAATGGGAAGTAGGGGTGTGTAACAATGATGTTGTGAAAATGATTAAAACTGTAGCAGATATACTGCATGATATACCAAATTAAAGGAGATTGCACAGGGAACACGACAGTGTTAATAATTAATTGATAGGTTATACATATTATGACAATAATGAGAGGTTTAGTAATAACAATTTAAATTAATGGGGTGACAGTTATGACAAATGTCCACTTAACAAGGTGTTATTTTGTATCCGCTGCAGATAATCCAGTTAAATTTTCTGAATAATGTTAAATACACCACTTGTCTTCAAATATACCACACGAACTGCTCCATAACACCAATAAAACACAATGAAAACATAATATTTTGAAGCACATAATTTTCACACAAAATGGAAAATGTCCTGGACACACTAGACAGATTGTACTGAGATTGTACTGAGAAACAATATAAACACTATTTTCTATTAGTTATAATTATTATTCTTTTAAATTTAATTATTTAAATACTCCTTAAAAACGTTGTGATAGGCAAAGCAAATTTAGTGGCACAAGTGTGGCCCATTAGCGCAAGCATAAATCGGCATGTGCCATCCAATTATGAGGAACGTTAGTTTTCTTTTAAATTATGACCGTCTTCTAAATAATTAACCGAATACTGCATGTGGTATTAGTTTTAGAATCTTTCACAAAGTCCCTTAAATCACAATAACTATAATATAAAATTCTTTAAAACGATAATTTTATTAAAATATAAGAAGTCCAGAACCAGAAAGCTTCGAAGTTCGAATTACAACAATCATTTCGAATCACAACAAATTCGTTTTCTACGGGGAAAAAAATGGATCCTAGCGCCTTGTTTCACACTGCGAAATCTTTCTGTGTAAAGTTTAATTTACCGGAGCACTAAACATTGCGGAAAAATAAGGGAACTGGGACAAATAACGCACTATCTATACCCAACCGACCTATCGGTTCACGGGTGCCAAAACCGTTCCATTGAACCGACCTTTCGGTTCACGGCAGAGAGATGGCGCAATGAAGCTGACCCTCTCGCCTTTAAACCTTGAGTTGAGTTGAGTCAAGAACCGACATCACAGCACTCGAGACATTCCCAGAAGTGCTCCGTCCTCATCTTCAATAACCAACGAAGAGTCAACATACTAATGGTACCCTAAGAGTTGCAGTCTGATCATGTGTCCGTCTGGCTTTTGCTCGGATCACCGATTGCCGGTCAGGTCTTCCGGGCACTCCCTGCCGCATCATTATCTCCACACAATGATGGTGTATCTGCTCTTCCACGCCATACACATGATGCCAACGGGCCCTTATCAAATCTGTCTTATCAAGCACTACTACCCCACCCAATGAAATGAATGTTTCGTGTGGAATGGCTCACCTCGCGTCAAGGTTTACAGATTGTGAGAATTGTAAGGATTTTTTTCCCTGGCCATGCGGAGGTGCAGGGTAGTGAACAGGCTGATAGGCTGGCAGGGAATACACCTTTTGGTGGTAGATTACTTATAAACAAGGGAGAGGTGGTCGCGCGCCTCTGGGACTAGGTGGAGAAGGTGGAGGAACAGACTGAGAACAGAATGAGATTGCGGGGGCTCGGCAGGGGTTCTGGAAGAATCTTATAACTGAGAGGGAAGACCAGGAGAACTTTCAATCAGATAGCGGTGGGAACGATTAGTAGTATGACTCTTCTCCGGCTGTTGAACGAGGGGACGGATCGCGTATAGGAATGTCCTGAGTGTAATGATGTCAGTTCTTAGCTCAACTCAACTCAACTCAACTACCCCACCCAGTGATGAAGATCCAGCCAATCTGTCGAACTGCTCGTTTCCCAACACACCCGCATGTCCCGGGAAAAAGATCCAATGGATTCTCCCCATCTTTAAACCTTTAAACTATTTAAATGTACGCCCACGTTACAAACTTATAGTAATCCTCATTTGAACGTAAACTGCGACACGGGAACAAGAGAAACGAAAGACGCACACACAACAGAACGTTTCAGTGAAAATCTTCTCCAGCGGACATACAAGTTATAAACAACACTACAGGAACATGAACAACTTATATGCCAACCGATTTTGACATTGGAACACAATCAATACAATACAATACAATACAATACAATACAATACAATACAATACAATACAATACAATACAATGAAAATGAAATACCTAGCGACAGACTAACTGCCATCATCATCATATGCCATTACGATAAGCGTGGGCGGTAATGTTTCGCAATCTCACACGATCGCCAGAGTCGTGGATCAGCTCGTGTTTTTGTCTCTACCATACCATGTAGCCAAGCCACCCAGGTATTTATTTCTCTGTCTTCCCCTTGTTCTTCTTCCTTCAATCTTGCCAGTCGTCACCAAGTTCTCTAATTTATTTCTTCTCATAACGTGTCCGAAAATGTGAGTGTCTACGTCTAATTTCTCTAATCAATTGACGTTTTCCGTATGTTTCTTGTAGGACTTGATCATTGGTTTTTCTGACTGTCCATGGTATTCTTTGCATTTTCCTCAGAAACTACATTTCCACAGCCATCGGATTATTTTTCAAGTTGTCTTTTAATTGTCCACGCTTCACATCCATACAGAAGTACAGGTTCTATGTAGCACCTCAACATTCTGCTTCTCGTATAAATTGACATCGTTTTATTGGTCAGTATGTTTTCCATCTTGCAAAAGGCTACCTTCGCAATGGCGATTCTTGTTCTAATGTCTTCAAGGCATCTCCCATCGGATGTTATGACTGTTCCTAGATAGTTGTACCGATTCACTTGTTTAAGAATATTCCCATTTACGTGTATATTACATTGTGGTATTTCCTTCTTTCTAGTGACAATATAATCTGTGTGTTCTTGAAATTTAATTCTAACCCTAGTTGTTCATTGTTTGCAACAACATCATCTACGAAATATTGCAGACTGAATGTGCGGATTGATTTTTTCGTCGTTTAAGCTCCCGTAAGTTGTGACTGATATTATACAGTCAATTCCCCCGTACTGTTTCGTCAAGCCTGGGGCGCAGTACATATGAATTCTGAAATCATTTTTCGGGTGAGCCTTTGACTGTCACCACAATCTACCACAAGGCAGCAGGTTTGTGTCTCTCTTCCTCTGATTCCTATCCCTTGACCTGTCCGACATGGAAGGCCATACCAGTAGCTGCACTACGGTCGGCATAGCTCTTGGGGTTCATTGCAACACACCAGCCACTCTACCACTGTCAGGTGAGACAGGAGCTGTATCATGAGACATATATCTCACAGTTTTTTCATAATTGATCGCAATCACTTCCGGAGGCTACCACGGGGAAACTAACACGTTTCAATAGGGAAAAAATCAAGACTTAATCCCGTGATCTTTAAACCCATCTTTCATATGTTTCTCCCCTTATAGCATGCATTCGGACACGCCTCTGGATTTCTGCTCACATATTTTGTCTCCAGTTTTCGCTAAGACTGGCACTGCTGAAGCTACTGGTGACCTTGCTCTGGTATTTGCTCCACTAGAGTGTGCGCGTGAAAAGTGAAGTTAAACAGCTGGATCACGTGGGCAGATTCTTGGATAAACAAAAATATTCACTCACGTGGCTGGAACTATTTGTGCACGCGCTCAAGAACAAAATTTTTGCAAACTCATTTGTCGGTCATACACAATCTTCCTGCAAATTCTATACTATTAATGCCAAATCTTGACAATGGCAGAAAACGAGAGGCGAAAAATTACAATAACGGAAATGAGATTCCTGAGAAGAATACTCAACGTATCAAGAAGAAAAACAAAACATCAGAAATGATGAAATCAGGGCTATAGCGGGGGATATAGCAGTTATAGATTTCATTAGAAAACAGCAAGTGAAATGATTTGGCCACATAACTAGGCTACCAACTGACAGTACACAAGAAGCAATGATGTTTAGACCTCAGAGAATCAGAAGAAGAGATCGACTATGTAAACCATGGACTGCGGGGATAACAGAGTCCATGGGAATCTCGATACATGAACCCCATAAATGGGCACTCTCCCGCTGTTTATACTTCACCTCGATACCGCAAGGTACAAGAGGAACAAGATGAGATGAGTTGAGATGAGATGAGATGACATGAGATGAGATGAGATGATGACATTTCAAATCATGATTGGTAATAAATACTCCTTGCTTCAGATCAGTTAGTTCATGAAGAATATTCAACTTCCAATCAACACACAGATTACCAGAAATGGCTTGTACAAATACAGGAACGGGGTCTTCTTTTTCTTCACTTCTTCTTTCACCATATCTGCACGGATGGCTCTGTGTCAGGGGGTAAAAGAAGTGCCCTGGCGTTCATAGCGAAGGTTGATGGACTGTGTTTGGTGCAGGAGAGCCTGGTATATGATACCACAAGATCTAGTCTGAGAATGGGGGTGGAGGTAGTCACGGTGGTGTTCCGCTGGCTGGAGGACAAACAGCACAGGCAAGGCGTGATTGTGAAAGACTCACAAAATATGGTGAGAAATGGGAAATGGGATGTTTCGGGCATAGTGGCAGGTTTCTCTTCAACAATTAAAACAAAAAGATTATCTGTTGGATTATTTTCCTAGGACATGCTGGTGTGGTGGGAAACTAGCAGATGGACAGATTGGCGAGGTCTGCACCGTTCGGTGGGGTATTGGTGCATCATACGGCAGGCGTGGTCGGTGCCCGTTGGGATCGTGGGCATACTGCAAAAGAACAGATAGATCATCACGGGCTGGAGAGAATGGTGTTGCAGGAGGTGGCCAGAGGATCTGGCCGACACTCAGGACTCTGAGGAAAGGCACACATTATCGGACGGCTACTGGCACCATCAGTTTTGAGACTCTTTGCTGGCTGTTGAAGACGAGGACGGCGCACTCATGGGAATGTCCCTAGTGATGCCATGTCGGTTCTGGACTAATCTCTTCTTTGACCTTGTATTCCCCATTAGAGCATAGTTCCCCAACCAGTTCACTCCACGTCCTCATATCCTTAGCTATTCCATGCAGCTCTCTCTGTGTGATTTATTTCTGTTTCTGTTTCCCTTCTCAAAACCTGAGAGCCGGACTCCTTGCGGCTGTCTTCGCATCGCGCCATGTCTTTTCTAGAGGAGCCTCCTTTCCGATTGGTCGGCTTGGTTATTCTTTCTTATTTACTTTTTATCTTGTTCGTGATTGGTTGAATTTTGTGGCTAAAGGTTTTCTAGGGAATGGGGCAGTTAGTCCCAGGGACCCCCCCCCCCCCCCGGGTCACTTCTTACGACCTATATTGTAGATTACGGTGTAGTAATATTCGTTGCTTTCCTCGGAGACTACTGGGGGTCGTCGCTAGAGCTACGGAGTTCGTTCTTTGTGCGACGTTTTATGGGATAAAACCCGGGGAAGTGAAGTCGATCCTCTTAACCTTATTTGTTTTGTAAGACTTAAGACTTTTTCATTGCTTTCCTAAAGGTCCCGGTAAGACATGGGCGCTGGAATAGAATATGGGCCGTATATTTTACTTAATCTGAACACATACAACATTCATACAAAAGTACAGGCTCTATGTAGCATTTTGACACTCTTTTCCTCGTTGCAATTGACATCTTTATTTTTATTGGTCAGTATGGTTTACATCTTGCAAATGTTTACCTTCGCCATGGCGATTATTGTTCTAATCTCTTCAAGGCATCTCACATAAGATGATATGACTGTTCCTAGATAATTGTACCGATTCACTTATTTAAGAATATTCCCATTTACCTATATATTACATTGTGGTATCTCATTCTTCCTAGTTACGACCATAAGCTGTGTCTTCTTACAATTTAATTCTAATCCTGGTTGTTCACGGTGCAACAATCGCATCTTCTAAATGTTGCAGAACCTGCTCATTATCTGCAATCAATAATATATCTTCCGCGCATCTAATGTTATTGATGTTATGTCCCCCAATTCCTCTTATATCTTCTAAATTTCTAAAAATATTTTCACTATGTAGGGAAAAAAAGACCTAGAGACATTACTCATCCCTGTCGCACACCTCTCTTAATATGCTGATATTGACCTTTTTTCGCATATCCTTTACAGGACATTGTAGTCAACACCAGCATTTTCAGCTGCTGTTGATGTCTTGGCAAGTTTTACGTTGAGTAAAAGCCATTGCTTTCTGAACGACCGGCTCACATACCTCCTAAGTAACCAGCGCTACGCGATCCGTTGCCGAATCTATCACAGGATATTGACCTACTTCATGGTCCCTCATTATTATCCCGAATATCATACTGTTCCTCTCTTGTATCATCATAAAGTTCTTTCACATAAACTGACCACGCGTGTAGAATTTGATCGTTTTCTATTACGATTTTGCCATCTTTGGTTGTTAGGCAACCTGTTGTATGTGTGTTCTTTTGTTAGTGGTGTCATTAATTCTTTTGTGCATTAATTTGGTATTCTGGGTGTTGTGTTGGTTTTCAAGTTCCCTACAATTTTCCGCAAGCCATGCTTCTTTTGCCTCTTTGCACAATTTCCTAATTTACCCGTGAATGTCTTCATATTATTCACAATTATATTTTGTTATTTCTTATTATTTCCATGAATGTTAAGATGTCTTCCATCATCCATTTCTTACGGCCCATCATCTTCATATTTGGGATAGTTGTTTATGAAGCTTGGTTGACTGATTATCTTTAATATTTCCCATTGGTCGCTGACATCTCTCTCTCTCTCTCATCATGTTCCTCTTGTACCTTGCGGTGTCGAGGTGAAGTATAAACTTCGTGAGAGTGCCCGGTTATGGGCTTCGTATATCGACATTCCCATGGATTCTGTTATTCCCTCCGTCCAGCGTTTACGTGGTCGGCCTCTTCCTCTGTTTCCATCTGGTCTGTACGTCATTGCCTGTTGTGGCATGCTGTTGACTGGTAGCCTACTTGCATGGCCAAACCATTTGACTTGCTGCTTTCTAATAAAATCTAGAGCAGCTTTAACCCCCACTTTAGTCCTGATTTCTTCATTTCTGATCTTATCTCTTCTTGATACGTTGAGTATTCTTCTCAGGAACCTCATTTCTGTTGTTGTGATTTTTCTTTTCTCTTTTTCTGTCATTGTCCAGGTTTGGCATTGGTAGCACAGAGTTGGTAGGAAGATTGTGTTGTAAAGTGCTTTCTTAGTAGTTATTGATACATGTTTGTTCTTTAGTATTGGTGCCATTTGTCCAATGAGTTGATTTGCCTTATTGCACCTATTTTCGATCTCGTCTTCTGATCTGATCACGCTGACATCGTGAAATAATATTTCCATATCGGACAATGCATACAATTTGTTCTTTACCTCTACGTTGAATTTATCTTGTATCTCCTCACTCGTCGGTGCACGTAGATCAAATTGTGTGTTTCTTGGTGTAAATTTGACCTTATTTAATTTTATATGTATATTGCTTATGATTAATCTATGGTCGCTGTAACAGCCTGTGCTAGGTACAGTTTTTGCGACTTTTACGGTATTTCGAAATCTTCTGTTGATGAGAATGTAATCAATCTGATTTCTGATCTTATGACCAGGACTCCTCCAAGTCCATAATCTCCTTGGGTGTTGTTGATACCGGGTGTCTCTAATAATCACATCATTCCCTTTTGCCCACTGTACAAATCTGCAACCTCTTTCATTCTGTTACCATATTCCATACTTGCCTACTATGCATCCGTCCTGTTGATTTCCAACTTTATCATTAAAGTCATCAATTCTGATATTTATTTCTGAATGCTTGCATTTCTTGAAGTCATTCTCCAAATCATTGTAAAATTCATCAATGCTGTCATCTCTGCTGTCAGTTGTTGGTGAATAAACTTGTATGCTGTTGAGATCAAAAGGTTTGCCATTCACCTTTACTAGTAATATTCTGTCAGACACAGTCCGATATCCGTTGATAGATTTTAATATCTCTATACCCGTTATAAGTGCCACCCTCGCTGTTTTCTCTCTCCGCCGAATGATTATGTTATTTTCCTCGGATTGTATCATGCCCATTCTTTTCCACATGAAAGGAATTAGACAATGGGCAGAGAAGCTGATAACATCTAATGACTGAGGAAATGTGGTTTCTGAGAAAAATACAAAGAACACCTTGGACAGACACGAAAACTAATGAGCAAGTCCCACAATGAACAAATGAAAACCGTAATGTTGACAGATCCAAGTTATGTGACAGTTCCTAGTGTTATGACAGCTCCGAGGATTATGATAGCTCCTAAAAATACGACAGCTTCTGATAATATGAAAGCATCTTGTAATATGAAAGCTCCTAGTGATATAAAAATACCTAATGCTATGAAAACTCCTCTTCCTTTTCAGTGCGAGAGATACCTAGAGTTTAACAACTGTTTGGAAATGATTGCAATGAGTATATTTAACTCTTAACCCATTCTGAGCCAGCAACTGACCGCCCATTTCTTATTTGCTACTTACATTACACGCAGCGTCTGTGGCTTCAGTTTCACAATTCCCCAAGGTTCGAAATCGGACGATGTGGAACTTTGCGTTGATTTCGTTGGAGGTTTCGGTTATCCAGAAAGCAATGGCAAATTACTGAAGATAAAATTGTCTTGTGAATCTCAAACAAGTAATAAATGCTCAGGTTTATTGCATCGTTGTGTACAGGATACGAAACTAACTTGTTTAACTTGCATAACGAGATGTGTTTAACTCCGTGTGCCCATCCAGTTGTTACATTAACCCACTGTATTTACGTCTGAATGTCTGTACATCTGCCTTACGTTTATCTTTACCTATGTCTGTCTGTGCGTCTATCCGTAGTGTGTATATCTGAACGTCTGCCGATCTGTCATAAAAAAGTCGCTTAAAAGTCGACAGGGTCGACTTCATTGCATCGGATTTTTATCCCATATGGCTCAGTCTCTTTCCGCAGCGCGGAAAGCGTCCCACAAAGCACGAACTCCGTAGCTCCAGCGACGACCCTCAGGAGTCTCAGAAAAATGCACTCGTGAACCGAAGGACGCGGCCCTGAATCGAACCCACAACTTTCAGAGCCTGAGTCAGACGGCTTGACCACTTCGCCACGGAGACTCCCCTGCCGATCTGTCTGTCTGTACGTCTATCTGTTTGTCGGTACCTCTGTTCATCTGTCTGTACGTCTATCTATCCACTTGTTACGTTAACTCCTGTCCCATATGTGTTGTTGTTGTTGTTGTTGTTGTTGTTGTTGTTGTTGTTGTTGTTGTTGTTGTTGTTGTTATTATAACACCTTCAGATCCAAACGTCATCGCCACATACCTGGACATGTCATGCAGAGACTGTCAAACTGGCACAGAGGTTTATCAGAAGTACCTATAGAACCAAGTGGGAATCAGAGCATCCAGGCCACCAGAAAGATGATGCATATTAACAACTCCATCTAAGTGAACAAGCAACAATCTTCAGACTACGCACAAGACAGACAGGCTGAAATACTCAATAAACTCAAGATAGGAGATACTGATGAGTGTAACTGTGGAACTAGTAAAAACAATGACAGTTACATATTTCTTGCAGGAGTGTCCTAGATATGCAGAGCTGAGAAAAGTATGTTGGCGCACACCCACTCCATGTGAGGACAGACTATGGAGATGTCAGTAACCTCAAGCTGACGTTTGCTGTCTTTGAATATATTCGGGTTGGCGTCTGAATGTGGAAGAAGAAGAAGAAGAAGAAGAAGAAGAAGAAGAAGAAGAAGAAGAAGAAGAAGAAGAAGAAGAAGAAGAAGAAGAAGGAGAAGAAGAAGAAGAAGAAGAAGAAGAAGAAGAAGAAGAAGAAGAAGAAGAAGAAGAAGAAGAAGAAGAAGAAGAAAGAAGAAGAAGAAGAAGAAGAAGAAGAAGAAGA
>OY992876.1:8045733-8223233 GCA_963921405.1 Cepaea hortensis | reverse complement strand
GGAAGAAAAAAAAAACATTGTGAAATGAATTCTGTAAACATAAACAAGGCAAATTACCATGTTATGAGGCCCATCTTCCACCTACCCACACATCACCCCACCCACCCACACACTCCCACCTACCCACACACACACACACCCAGGGACACATACATACCCCACCAACCGACCATCCCCCTCCCGCACATCCCCCACCCACACACACTGCCCTCACCTGTTCCCCCAACCCAAACACACCCGTCACCCACACAAACATCCCCCACCAACCCACACATCCCGAGCCCACCCACATACACATCCTAATCCACACACCCATCCCCCACCCACACTTCCAACCACCCATCCCCCAACCACACATTCATCGACCACATATTCCCCACCCACGCACACACATCCCCCACCAACCCACACATCGCACATCCACTCACACATCCCCAAACCATACACACACATCCCCACCAATTGACATCTCCCTACCTCCACACACACACACACACACACACACACATCTCCCTAACCACCTTTACATCCCCAATCCACTCACACACACCCCACCACCCACACATACATCCTCCACCCACCCACACATGCCCTAACCCACATCCCCCACCACACACATCCCCCACCCGCACATCAAACACATCCCCTACCACACAGTATTCCCAACCCACGCACCACACACACATATCCCTCACCCACACATCCCACAAACCACATATCACCACACATTCCCAACCTACACACCACACACATATCCCCCACCCACATACCACACAATATCCCCACCAACACCCAAACAGATACCCTCACCCACCCACCCCGCACATACCTCCACCCACACACCACACAAATCCCCCACCCACACACACACATCCCCCACCCACACACCACACACATATCCCAAACAAGCACACCACACACCTCTCCCCCCCCCCACACACACACACACACACATTCCCCACCCATCCACCAACACACACTCACTCACACATCCTCCACTACGCACCCACACACCCCCAACCAAACATATCTCGATCACACATATCCCCACCCACACACATCCTCCACCCACTCACGCATCCCGCCCCGACACATACACATCCCTCACCCACCTACACATCCCTAGGCCACTCACACAACCCACCCACACATTTCCCATCCACGCACACATCCCCACCCACACCCCCACCACCCACACATCCCTAGGCCACTCACACAACCCACCCACACATTCCCCATCCACGCACACATCCCCACCCACACCCCCACCACCCACACATGCTTCCCCCAACCACCACACATTCCCTACTCACCCACACATATCCCCAAACCATACACACATTCCCCGCACCCATCACACACATATAGCAAGCAGATAACAAGTTTCAGTACTGGTTTTGCACACCCCGTTGATTTCTGAGCTTGGAGAGGGGTGGGGAGTTCTGCAACACAGACCTCGCGGAGACTACAATGGTACCATCACGAGAGGAAAGTCTCTACACCAAATCACCGCAGCATCTGTACAGGGCTAGAGCGACCGGAACCTCAGCGCCTAACCCTATATCTCTAATGTCGCCATTTTTCCGCTCATGTGTTTTGGAGAGTTACTAGCTATGGCAAAGGGATTACGGCAATTCGTAATCCCGCATACCGGGTTAGAAACACATATGCGGGCGATTTGGCAGCAGACCGCCTTGAGTCGGTTTTCATACAAATGTATGAGTGCCAATAGTTTAGAAAGCAATGGCAAACTACCGAACGTAAACCTACCAAGAAATCACGAACAGTAAAAAATGCTGGGGTTGACTGCGACGTCCTGTAAAGGATATACCAGGTGGCTTAGTAGCCAGGTGCTTGCCTTCCTGTTTAAAGGACACGGTTTCGAATCCGCATCTAGATGTTTCAAATTGACCTAGGCTCCCAGATCCACCCAACCACATTCTGTACCAGGTCCTTGGCTCGCAGATCCACCCAACCACATTCTGTACCAGGTCCTTGGCTCCCAGATCCACCCAACCACATTCTGTACCAGGTCCTCGGCTCCCAGATCCACCCAACCACATTCTTTACCAGGTCCTGGGCTCCCAGATCCACCCAACCACATTCTGTACCAGGTCCTGGGCTCCTAGATCCATCCAGCCACATTCTGTACCAGGTCCTGGGCTCCCAGATCCACCCAGCCACATTCTGTACCAGGTCCTAGGCTCTCAGACCCACCCAGCCACATTCTGTACCAGGTCCTAGGCTCCCAGATCCACCCAGCCACATTCTGTACCAGGTCCTAGGCTCTCAGATCCACCCAGCTACATTCTGTACCAGGACCTAGGCTCTCAGATCCACCCAGCCACATTCTGTACCAGGTCCGAGGCTCTCAGATTCACCCAGCCACATTCTGTACCAGGTCCTAGGCTCTCAGATCCACCCAGCCACATTCTGTACCAGGTCCTAGGCTCTCAGATCCACCCAGCCACATTCTGTACCAGGACCTAGGCTCTCAGATCCACCCAGCCACATTCTGTACCAAGTCCTAGGCTCTCAGATCCACCCAGCCACATTCTGTACCAGGTCCTAGGCTCCCAGATCCACCCAGCCACATTCTGTACCAGGACCTAGGCTCTTAGATCCACCCAGCCACATTCTGTACCAGGACCTAGGTTCCCAGTTCCACCCTGCCACATTCTGTACCAGGTCCTGGGCTCCTAGATCCACCCAGCCACATTCTGTACCAGGTCCTAGGCTCCCAGATCCACCCAGCCACATTCTGTACCAGGTCCTAGGCTCTCAGACCCACCCAGCTACATTCTGTACCAGGTCCTAGGCTCCCAGATCCACCCAGCCACATTTTGTTTCAGGAAATGTCTTGGTCTGTAAAGGCGGTAATCGTGATATGACGCACATCAATCTTGACCTGTCGATGGGTCTCTACAAATATGGATCTGGCACCACATGCCCAATACACGTAAGGGCCTGTAAACCAGGTCCTTTATCTCCTGTTCCTAGCAACTACGTCACCGTGGCTGAATGTCTATCAATACGGTCTTGGTATAACTGAATTGACTGACTGACTGGCACCTTGCCGTCTTGGCATACGATAGTTTGTAAAATGGGGTTATACCTCTCCGTAAAACAAAGCCCGGGCTGAGTGTAGAGACCATGTGTTGCCCATGCAGCATGATCCCCCTCTCTGCCTGCCTAGTTTACTCCAAATGAAAGGTAACACCAATACGTCTGGGAAAAGACAAGCTACAGAAGCTGCCGGATGAGCAAAGCAATACTCTAACTGTCCGCCTGTCGGAGCTTCCATCCCAGAAGTTGCCAACGAAGGCTTAGGGCCTGGTCTGTCCTTCCTTGACATGTAGTCTTTAAGTTGCATTTCCTCCCACTAGGGTAAGGTTTGTACACCCCCCCCCTCACTCCATCCCCAGATTGCACTGCTCCGCGCGTAGCTGTTGGCACAATGTGGTATGACAGGTTTGGTAAGCCCCCCCCCCCGCCCCCCCCCCCCAACATTCGGCGCTAACAGAAAGCAGGTAGTACAGTCTACAGTCATAAGGTAGCTCAGTCATATCTGACTAAGACCTGACAAATTAATGACTTATTAATCTTTGTTACTTGTAATCATGTTCTAGTGTTTTTTGTTTTTGTTTTGGCGATTCATTCTTGATATTCATGTGATGACAGTTTCCCCTAACTAGCTGAACGCGATGTTAAGTGTCCGCCTCCCTTGCCGCGATCTGTCATTGCAAACCAGACATAATTTCTAGCCAGCCTGTCGTTTGGTTCAGGTTGTCAATAAACGCCGACTGTTGCCTGGCCACACGCGGCCTTGAATCAATATCGCTACGAGTGATGACAGTTGATGCGGCGGCGGGCGGTGGTGGCTGGGCATTTGTTGCGTGCAACACATCACTTTTCACTCGCGGCTGTGCCATGTAACGGAATTTGTGACAGCAAGGCGTAGCTGTGTTATTATTACGCGAGGACTTGGCGAATGTAGGAGTAAATTCTTGGGGTCATGGGTATAATTGGTGACCCCATTCAGCGAGGTAAAGTTCAGTGGGATATGAAATAACTGCACTATTCTGCAGCGAATTCCCACCCCACCTTAATTTCAGAGAACGGAGGGCTGATAAACTGGCTGAAGAAGGCATCATCGTCGACATTTTCATCATGATCTTCTTGTGGCCTGCCACCCAGCCTAGGTGTTTGGGTCTCCAAAGCGATCTCGGCCCTTGGTACCCTGAATCAATCCTGCTGATGATATTCCTTGGTGCCCTGAATCAACCCTGCTGATGATATTCTTTGGTGCCCTGGAGCAGTTCTGCTGATGATATTCCTTGGTGCCCTGAATCAACCCTGCTGATGATATTATTTGGTGCCCTGAATCAACCCTGCTGATGATATTCCTTGGTGCTCCGAATCAACCCTGCTGATGATATTCCTTGGTGCTCTGAATCAACCCTGCTGATGATATTATTTGGTGCCCTGAATCAACTCTGCTGATGATATTCCTTGGTGCCCTGAATCAACCCTGCTAATGATATTCCTTGGTGCCCGGAGCAGTTCTGCTGATGATATTCCTTGGTGCCCTGAATCAACCCTGCTGATGATATTCCTTGGTGCCCTGAATCAACCCTGCTGATGATATTCCTTGGTGCCCTGAATCAACCCTGCTAATGATATTCCTTGGTGCCCGGAGCAGTTCTGCTGATGATATTCCTTGGTGCCCTGAATCAACCCTGCTGATGATATTCCTTGGTGCCCTGAATAAACCCTGCTGATGATATTCCTTGGTGCCCTGAATCAACCCTGCTAATGATATTCCTTGGTGCCCGGAGCAGTTCTGCTGATGATATTCCTTGGTGCCCTGAATCAACCCTGCTGATGATATTCCTTGGTGCCCTGAATCAACCCTGCTGATGATATTCCTTGGTGCCCTGAATCAACCCTGCTAATGATATTCCTTGGTGCCCGGAGCAGTTCTGCTGATGATATTTCTTGGTGCCCTGAATCAACCCTGCTGATGATATTCCTTGGTGCCCGGAGCAGTTCTGCTGATGGTATTCCTCTATACCGCCATCCCAGTCCAACTAGCATTATCTCTCTCGGACTCTCTTCTCTCACTGATCATCCCAATCGTTACTATATTCTCCAGTGTATGTATCTCTTCTCATTATTTGACTAAGGAACACTGTTTTTCACTTTCTTGTTGTTTGCATTGTTCTACTTTTATTCATCTCTTCCAGGCAGTCGTTTTTTTTTTCATCTTCTGGCAGTCCAGAGAAATCGCAATATTCATCTCAGAAACCACATCTCCGTTGATTCCAATCTCTTCCTAATGTGTTCATTCGTATTCCATACAGCAAAACAGGTTCTGTATGACAATTTGGTACTATCTTTCTGACATTCAATGGCGGTGACTTATTGCATATGATACTTGTTATTTTCTTAAATGCAGCTGTTGATTGAACTAGTCTGTTATTAATCTCTGTTATACATCTTCCATCTGATGTTATGATCGCCCTTTTGGCATATAAATGTATCATCGTGATTTAGCATTTTCCCTACTATTTTTATGTCACATTTTGATAGAATCCTTTTCTTCGATATGATAGCCATTATTTCTGTTTTCTTCAGATTCATTGAATGTCCTGGGGAAAAAAAGGGAGGAGGGGGAATAATCTATTCTATAGAAGGGAGTGATGTATAATCACCAGACTTTCCAAGTGCACACATCAGGAGAGAAATATTTACAACAAAAACACACACAGAAAGTGCGACTCTATTCTTTTTCTTTCCCGTTCATTTACAGAAGAATAAATGCAAAGAAAGCAGCAGTCAGCTTAAGCATGTTGATATCCCCATTGAGTTTGTCCTCAAATGGAGCTGTTGTAAGTCAAAATAGTTTTCTCTGTTCTGCACATGTTGGACACTCCTGCAACAAAGGTTTAGCTGTCATTTTACCAGTTCCACAGTAATATTCATCAGTATCTCCTATCTCTAGCTTATTAAATAAATGGTGTGTCAGCCTGTTGTGACCTGTCCGTAGTCTAAAGATTGTAACGTGTTCTTTTCGGTTGAGTTGGTAAAGTGCATCATATTTCTGGTGATCTGGCTGCTCTGATTTCCACTTGGTTCTACAATTGCTTGTTAAAACCCAGCGCAACGCGCTCTGCTGCTCAATCGCGCGCAGATGTGTTTCGAACGCGGGTAAGCAGGATTATGAATCGCGCTCATGACACCTTCGCCGCTGTATAATATTAGCGGAATAAAATGTACAGTTTAAGCTAGGACATCGTTATATTAGCGGAATAAAATGTACAGTTTAAGCTAGGACATCGTTATATTAGCGGAATAAAATGTACAGTTTAAGCTAGGACATCGTTAAATTAGCGGAATAAAATGTACAGTTTAAGCTAGGACATCGTTATATTAGCGGAATAAAATGTATAGTTTAAGCTAGGACATCGTTATATTAGCGGAATAAAATGTACAGTTTAAGCTAGGACATCGTTATATTAGCGGAATAAAATGTACAGTTTAAGCTAGGACATCGTTATATTAGCGGAATAAAATGTACAGTTTAAGCTAGGACATCGTTATATTAGCGGAATAAAACGTACAGTTTAAGCTAGGACATCGTTATATTAGCGGAATAAAATGTATAGTTTAAGCTAGGACATCGTTATATTAGCGGAATAAAATGTACAGTTTAAGCTAGGACATCGTTATATTAGCGGAATAAAATGTACAGTTTAAGCTAGGACATCGTTATATTAGCCGAATAAAATTCCGCATTTTAGTTGATGGCATCTTCACATTCCCTGAATATAATTTTGCATTTCAATTGACGATGTTGTTATGTTCCTAAAATAAAATCTAGCATTACAGCTGTGGGAATTCTATTTTTTTCTGCATATCCTTTACAGGTCATCGCTGTCAACATCAGCATCTTTCAGCTGATTGTTGATTTCTTGGCAAGATTACGCTCAGTAGTTTGCCATTGCTTTCTGAACGACCGGTTCGCAGAGAACCGCTACCAATTATCGCGCACGTCACGTCACGTTACGAGAGTATACGGGATTACGGAGAAAGTCGTGTAACCCCTAGACGAGAGAGACCGGCTGTGGGAATTCTGATATTCACCAAAATACAATTTAGCACTTTAGTTGCGGGAATTGTTATATTCCCAGAATAAAATCTAGCATTTTAGCTGCGGGAATTTATATATTCCCAAAATAAAATCTAGCATTTCAGCTGCGGGAATTCTTATATTCCGAAAATAAATTCTAGCATTTCAGCTGCGGGAATTCTTATATTCCCAAAATAAAATCTATCATTAAAGCTGTGGGAATTATTATATTCCCAAAATAAAATTTAGCACTTCAGATAAAGACATCGTTGTTTTCCCCGAAATCAAATTTAGCATCTCAGTTGAGGACATCGCTTTATTCGCAGACTTAGATTGAGATCTTTGTGCTTACAAAAATCTCCTAAAATGCATAACATTACTGAATCAATGTATCAGCTCATTGCTTCCAACGACGTCGACTTAGCTTTCAAGCGGAACCCAGGACACGAGGTAGATCCGGATCATGGCTAAAAATTAAAAACTGTTCAAAATAAGAGCAGCGCTTTCTCAATTCCTAAACAGATGTGTTCTAATGTGTCCTCTAGTCTCTATTTCTTTCTTCTCCTTCTATGGGCGCCAAACAACACATATGTTTTTATTTATGAACGGTTCCCATCAAATACTGCACTACAAATCTACTTTTTAAAAAAAAAAGTAGGAAATAATCATAGACAAGAATGGTTACGTCCCAGTTATGATTCCCAAACTCCTACCTCATCATCAAACATCAAAAGGGTATTATAGCCTTTCAGGATCTAGTCGACGCTGCTACAGAAAAGAAACCAGATTCTTTATCTTCCACCTCAAAGCAAGATATATCCGCGCCAACGAATATCAAAACAGAATAGATCCATTGCGTGAACCGAACTATAGGCATTGCTTCTAGCAGGAGAAACAGACGAACACCAACACCCTTTGTGTCTAAGATTCGCAAGGCCCACAGCACCCATCAGACAGCACTATCAACAGCACTCTACACATCCCTGCCACAGCTGTTCTTATACACGCTTTTGTCAGAGAAGCGAGGGACTCTAAAGAGCAGTTTGTTAACAGACAACACGATGTTACTATCGTCGTCATCATTACAGACACCAACCGTATAGACAACTGGGGACAGAAGAGAAGACTGAGATAGACCAGAAGAAAGGTGGTCTGCATCTGCCTCTTGTGTGGGCGTGAGAAAGAAAGAAGTTAGAAAACGAGTTTATTTGTGACGATGCCAATTATGTTTGTGAAGTGGCCAATTATGTTTGTGAAGATGCCAATTATGTTTGTGAAGTGGCCAATTAAAACGATGGATGATAAAACAAAGTGTCAACTAAAGATGGATGATAAAACAGTCAACTAAAGATGGATGATAAAACGGTTAACTAAAGATGGATGATAAAAATTCAACTAAAGATGGATGATAAACCAGTCAAGTAAAGATGGATGATAAAAATTCAACTAAAGATGGATGATAAACCAGTCAAGTAAAGATGGATGATAACACAGTCAACTAAAGATGGATCATTAAACAGTCAACTAAAGATGGACGATAAAACAAAGTCAACTAAAGGACCTGTTCCATGCCTTGAGTGGTATTGGGTATATGGTGCTCCATATGTTTATACACCACATCGCACTGGATGAATTATGTAGTCAGTATACATCAGACCGCACTGGATGGGTGGTATAGTCAGTATACACCAGACCCCACTGGATGGGTCATGTAGTCAGTATACACCAGACCCCACTGGATGGGTCATGTAGTCAGTATACACCAGACCCCACTGGATGGGTCTTGTAGTCAGTATACACCAGACCCCACTGGATGGGTCTTGTAGTCAGTATACACCAGACCCCAACTGGATGGGTCATGTAGTCAGTATCAAATCGGCCGACTTTGCTTCCCATAATATTTTCTGGTACTCATTTTACGCTGTGTAGAAATGTGACCGCAGGTCAATTTGTTCAAAATATTCTCCTCGAGAGGGATTCGAACATATAGTCCCCGGACCGCTCGGAAGCGTTACCACGGACCCCGAAAGGAAGATAGTAAGTGGAAATATCTGGGGGGAAACGACACTGAAGAGAAGACGCCGAGAGAGTACAGAAGGAACACCAGGAGCAAGACAAGCGTTTGGGGACGTATGCTGGGATGTTTCAAATGAATGCAACGGTTCGCTTTTAAATCGATATTTGATGCTAGAGAAGAGATGAGAAGCCGGGGAATGGGATGGAATATGCGAGAAAATTAAAGATGAGAATAGGAAGATTTTTTCCCCCGCTCGCTTGCTTTTAACTCCAGCGTAGTCTATAAACGCTACTTCTTGTAGCACTGGGCTGGATATTTCGTGTGGATTAGGTGTCCTTATTACCAATGTCCTTCGCCAACAAGCGAGCCCACTTCGACTTCAGAGGTACTTGTAATTTACGTCCCCAAGTCAAAGACGAGAAGTCAACATTTCAATCCAACTGACCGGTGTAGGGATTGAACCACCTACCACAGCATCATCTCAGCGGATGTTTAAGAGCGAGCGCTCTTATCTATATTTCCACGCTGATCTGAATAGGAAGATAAGAAAGAAGGAACAACGAGAAACTTACGCTGGCACTATCATCATCATCATGTGCTCTGTCAGCTAGAGCATGCATTCATGCATGTGCATAGGTTTCCGTCCGTGGTATTCTGTATGACTTATGTTGGTGGTATTCCTTCATGTCACCGTCTCAGTCCATCCAGCATCTTCTACCACTGATGATATTCTGATGATATTCCTCCATGTCACCGTCTCAGTCCATCCAGCATTTTCTACCACTGGTGATATTCCTCCATGTCACCGTCTCACTCCATCCATCCAGCATTTTCTACCACTGGTGATATTCCTCCATGTCACCGTCTCACTCCATCCATCCAGCATCTTCTACCACTGATGATATTCCTCCATGTCTCAGTCCATCCAACATCTTCTACCACTGATGATATTCCTCCATGTCACCGTCTCAGTCCATCCAACATCTTCTACCGCTGATGATATTCATCCACGCCACCGACTGTCTCGTGTACTGCCAATCTTATAATAGTCCAGTGTCTTCTTTCTTTATCTCACCCTGCCTCTCCGCCCCTCCAACTTTTCCTTTCTCCCGATGTACTTAAGCTTTTCCCTTTCTCGTGGTATGCCTTAACATGTGTACTGCCTTCTTCTGATGCGAGTAGCCCGTTCTCTTTGCATAACACGTCTCTGAAACCACATGGGATATTATGGTCTTTGCAAAAATGCATTTGCACCGCAAACATATACATGCACAGCAAATATGTATGTCCAAGTACATAGATCAATTTGTAAGGCAATTGAAGAAACGAAAAAAGCGAGACAATTTGAGAAGACAAATAAGGAGAGGGGAAGATAAACCGCACATATTGCATACGCGTAGAGGCGTATTCTGATAGTTATAAAAATGTATATACCGCTATGTACCGAGATCGATATATGAGAAAATTAGGCATTCATCTGGCGGGACCATAAATCGATACGGGTTTGGCCAGTGCCAGGAATTCCCATACCAGGCGGATATTGGTATTAATGCAAGATGGGCCATACTGGATCTTGTTAACGAACCGATACTGGAGTGTGCGGGTGTCCCGGGGTGGGGGGGGGGGATGGGTAGGGCTAATTTGACGAGACACCTTAAGGTCGGCTGGGGGGGGGGGAGAGGGGTAGAGAAGTTGTAGGGGTATCTACAATTCCATTGCTGCAGAATACTGTCTTCTTATCGCAAGGAGAATTCCATATAGCGTTACTTATGTTGCAATTCTTCAAAAGAGATTTTATCCGGGGTATATTTTCACGTTATTTCCTTGAATCTGTGTTATTCAGTAATAGTTTTAGAGCTATGCTATTAATATGGTGTATTTTTAATGACTGTGGGTTTGTTTGTTTTTTAAATATTGCCGTTCTAAGTTTTGTATTTACCTTTTATGTTTTTATGTTGCATGAACTCCACAATACTTGGAACGGCAATATTTTCAAAAACCCCACAGTCATTAAAAATACACCCCATATAACGACAGGCTTGTTGTTAAATTCTGCATTATAACGTACCATTTATGTTATAAAGCCGCAGTCTAACCGATATGTTGTATTTTCAAATGCTTACAGTTGTACTGTAACAACATATTCTTATACCTGCATTGTAATATCACATTTTTACAGCTGTATTGTAATATCACATTCTTACTACTGTATAGTAACAACATATTCTTATAGCTATATTGTAATATCATATTCCTACAGCTGTATTGTAATGTGCTATTCTTATAGCTGTAATATAATATGATATGCGTATAGATGTGTTGTAATATGATATTTTTACAGCTGCATTGTAATAAAATATTCTAACACATGTATTGAAATTTTTTTTAAAATGTTGCATATCCCTTGTAGGACGTTGCAGTTAACACCAGTATTTTTCAGCTGCTGTTGATGTACTAGGCAAGTTTTTTACGTTCAGTAGTTTGCCATTTAGAGCCTGTTCTTTTGTATGGATGTGAAACTTGGACAATGTGCAGTCAAGCTGAAAAACATCTGATGGCTGCAGAAATGTGGTTTCTGAGGAAAATGCAAAGAATACCATGGACAGATAGAAAAACCAATGACCAAGTACTACAAGAGACAAATGAAAATCGTAGATTGATTAGAGAAATTAGACGTAGACAGTCAAAATTTTTTGGACATGTTATGAGAAGAAATGGACTGGAGAACTTGGTGACAGCTGGCAAGATCGAGGGGAACAGACCAAGAGGAAGACCGAGAGGAAAATACCTGGATGGCTTGGCCACATGGCATGGACGAGACAGGAACACTGAGCTGATCCACGACTCTGGTGATCGAGTGAAATGGCGAATCATGACCGCCCACGCTTTCCGGCATGGCACATGATTGATTGATTGAGTTTGCCATTGCTTTCTGAACGACCGGCTCCCATACTAACACGTTATAACACAACACGACAGGGTCTGCTGCACAAATCGGTCGCGGCTGCGTTTCGAACGCCTGGTAAGTGGCTCACGAACCGCGTTCGCAAGCCTTTGGCCACGGAGGCTGGCTATTATTATTATTATTATTATTATTATTATTATTATTATTGTAATATCCTATTGTAAATGTTATTATTTTATATGGAAATGGGGTTGTGTATATGGAGATGTGATTTTTATATGGGGATGTGACTTTTGTTTATATTGGGAAGTGATTTTTATACGGGAATACGATGTTTGTATGGGGATGCAAGGCAAACGTTCTAAGACTGGCCATGCTATCCGATGTGGAACTCAAGTACCGGTACTGTGATTGGAGAAGGGAAAGTACCGGTACTGTGATTGGAGAAGGGAAAGAAGACGTTGCAATACATCCCCAGCAGAGATAATACTTTAGTGCCGGGTGCAGGGGAAAACCACCACATCAGCCTGATCCCATAGATGCAAGGCGTTATCAGGACTGAGGCGACAAGCGTCACAACGCAGCCGGTGGAACAGTTAGAACCGAAGTCCTTAAACTTTCTATAACAAGACACTCGCATCCCAAATACGTTAAAGTGAACTGGAGTCTCAAATCGATTAAAATCCCTAACAAGAATTTAAATTTATCACATTTCTTTTAAAATCCCACAATACTATTAGTCTATTAGGCTCCCCGGGTGCAACAAATGCCACTTGAAAAACACATTTATCTGTTAGACGGTGGCTCACGTGATCTCCCATCAGCCTTGCCAGGGTGGTTCCAGTAAGGTCTCCAGCCATCTTGTAGTTGTCTGCATCTCTTTACGACCTTTTCAAATATTACTCACAATTTAGTTCTATTTTTATCCTGCTTCTAATTTCAGACGCTGGAAATTAGTTCCACTGAAAGAGGAGAAAATTACCATCAAAGTTCAAATGTTAGTCATTTGTACTGTCTGCTGGCCTGGGTGGCTAGGGTTTTCGTGTGTTAAGGAATTGATTTCCTTTCTCGGCGCTGTCACGGCATATGTTTCATCTAGGGAATACTTGCTAAAAGAGCGGATAAAGTATTACTGGTAAATCCTGCTTTACACCCTGAATACATTCTGCTATCATAGAAGTAACCAGTTATCCCCCGGTGTACATGTAAATAAGGAGATGTGACATAGAAACGTGTTCAACATAAACTATAGGACAATAGAGATAAACAATTAAAAGGCGTTTACTGTAAAGCAAGAGTAGTCAAGCAAATCGGTGTTTGTCTGCTGCATCAATCTTCTTTTATTTTATGGGAAGTTGTTACATTGTGTAGATTGTGTTCTTGAGGTTGTGGTTTCTTTCTTTCTTTCTTTCTTTCTTTCTTTCTTTCTTTCTTTCTTTCTTTCTTTCTTTCTTTCTTTCTTTTCTTTCTTTCTTTCTTTCTTTCTTTCTTTCTGGGCTATGGTTGGTTGGGGGGTGTTGGTGGGTGGGTAGAGGACGTGTGGGTGTGGGATGTGTGGGTGGGGTGGGTGTGTGGGTTTGGATGTATATGTGGGTTGGCGCGGGATGTGTGGGTTGATGGGGGATGTTTGTGTGGGTGGGTGAGTGTGTGTGGGTTGGGGAATGGGTGTGGGAAGTGTTTGTGGGTGGGAGATGTGTGTGGGAAGGGGATGGGTGGGCTGGTGGGTGGTGTCCCTGGGTGTGTGTGTGGGTGGGGGTGTGTGGGTGGATGGGGTGATGTGTGGGTGGGTGGGGGATGTGCCTCATAACACGATAATTTGCATTGTTTGAGTTTACAACATTCATTTGACAATGTTTTTTTTCTGTATGTGAATGTATCAAGCACTATTGATAAACGAAAGATGAGTGATTGGAAGGGCCGAACGTAAGACGGGCCTGCGTGCCCAATTTGTGACCCTTTTAAAATAAAGTTGAATTTCTTTCTTTCTTTCTTTCTTTCTTTCTTTCTTTCTTTCTTTCTTTCTTATATTCTATAATTTATTTAAAATACGCTAATGAAAACACAGCGCTATAAGAAACACAAGAAACAGTAATGTGTGTTATTTGTATTTCATTGCGTTAAAAAATAATAATTTGGGTGGAGTAGAGGAGGTGAGGGACGGGGAGGGGGGGGGGTTAATCAGCGTTTTTATGTGTCTTTTTGTTGATCCTCCTTGCGTTATTATTATTATTATTATTATTATTATTATTATTATTTTGGTTTAATGGTTTCCTTCACGTTTTTATTTGTAGTTTCTTTGATTTTCTTCACGTTCTTATCGCATTTTCTTTGGTTTACTTTACGTTCTCTCTCTCTCTCTCTCTCTCTCTCTCTCTCTCTCTCTCTCTCTCTCTCTCTCTCTCTCTCTCTCTGTGTGTGTGTGCGCGCGCGCTATCTCACTTGAACTCAAGGGTAGCCTACACACATGCTGCTACTTCTAATCTTTGATATAGTGACATTAATAAACTCATTTTTATTAGACAGAAAACAAGTAATTTCACACAATAAATCTCTATCCCGAGCCATTACCATTAATACTGGAGTACCTCAGGGGTCTATACTTGGCCCTTTGTTATTTGCCATTTATATAAATGATCTTCCCTTATATCTGTCGTCGTCCTGCGATCTATTTTCAGACGACTGCACAGTATATACAAACGCTATTGATCGTAATGTGCTAGAATTATCCTTGCAACAGGAAATAAATAGTGAAGTTAACTGGACTCATTCAAACCGCATGCAAATTAACATTTCTAAAACAAAATCTATGCTAATAGGAACCAGGCAAAGACTTCACACTCTAAACTCGCAGAGAACTCTTCAGCTGCACATTGGTAGCACGCCTATAGAAAGTGTAACCGTGCACAAGGCACTGGGTCTTATCATAGATAAAAATCTATCCTTTAATTCCCATGTTCATGCTCTAGTTAAACAAATAGCCCAAAAAGTATACCAACTTGCCAAAATTAAAAATTTCCTCGACGAAAACACAAGAAAGATATTCTATACTTCCCACACACAAGCACATATTGATTATTGCTCCACAATCTGGGATGGATGCTCCAAATCAATAACAAATCGCCTGTATTCACTTCAGAAAAGGGCAGTGCGTTTAATCAATGGTGATAAGGTTACAGACAATTCTAACCTACATGAACGTCTTCAGTTATTGCCTCTCCACAAATGCCTACTCTTTAATGAGGCCAAACAAATTCACAAAATCCTATTACAAAATGCTCCAAGCTACCTTTTGCCATTGTTTAAATATAACGCAAGACATAGCGAACGACTAAATATACTTCATGTCCCTAAATCTAGGATAGACTTATATAAAACAAGCTTAGCATACTCTGCCACTCAGTTGTGGAACAATCTTCCACAAGAAATCAAAGACACCACCAATCATTATACATACAGTCGCAACCTGTTTGAACACTACCTCAGGACAGACTACATGCCCCATAAAAAAAAAGAAAACAACAACAACAACAAAGACAATAATAATGGTAAATTATCTCGAACGACAACTAGCCAAACAACATGCCCATATGTATGGCACGTTCACCTTCCTTGGTATTTATAATGCTCATGTTAAACACTGCCTCGGTGAGTCATGTATTATTGATTATTTTGCATGCGTTGTAATGCTTATTGTTCTTTTGTTGTCAAAGATTTGCTTCATAAGAGATGTTGAATGAAAGAATGTATGAGAGGAAATAGAGAAGAAGGGCAGACTGTCAGACGGGCCTGCGTGCCCAATTCTAAACCCTTTGAAAATAAAGATTTTCGTTCGTTCGTTTGTTCATACTAGACTGATTTTTGCTTGTGGATTAGCTTTCCTTATTACCAGTGTCCTTCGCCATCAGGCGAACCCACCCAGCCTTCTGAGATGCTTTACGTTTTGATGTGTATTTTCTTGGATTTTCTTAACGGTTTTTGTTAAGTACATTATTTATTTTTTCTTTGCATGTTCCCTCTGAATTCCTCCTGTTGCAGTCAGGAGTATTGCTAGCCCGTGCAAATGTCGCTGCTGTTGTAATTCTTCCTATGGTCAGCGTTGTTTACTTTGACAAACTCTACTCAAATTGTTTGGTTAGCTCTTTCACATTTAGATAATTCCTACTTTAACCCAAAGATTACGTGAACTCTGTCTGAATTAAACATTACTGTAAATCTGCCTGAATTAAACATTACTGCAACTATGTATAAATCAAACATTACTGCAACTATGTCTAAATCAAACATTACTGCAACTATGTCTAAATCAAACATTACTGCAACTATGTCTAAATCAAACATTACTGCAACTATGTCTAAATCAAACATTACTGCAACTATGTCTAAATCAAACGTTACTGCAACTATGTCTAAATCAAACATTACTGCAACTATGTCTAAATCAAACATTACTGCAACTATGTCTAAATCAAACATTACTGCAACTATGTCTAAATCAAACATTACTGCAACTATGTCTAAATCAAACATTACTGCAACTATGTCTAAATCAAACGTTACTGCAACTATGTCTAAATCAAACATTACTGCAACTATGTCTAAATCAAACATTACTGCAACTATGTCTAAATCAAACATTACTGCAACTATATCTGAATCAAAAATTGCTGCAACTCTTCCTAAATCAAACATAGTTTTCAAAACAAATGGTGTCTTCAACTTTGATATATCCCTCTTCGTTGGTTTTACTACACCCCCCGTCGCTCGCCCCATCTTCCGCCGACCCATTCTGTTTTCCATCTTCCTTACATCTATATACCTCCCTTTGCCTCTCCGTCCATGCGTATGCCTGTCTGTGTGCATGTCTGCCCGCCTATTCGTCCTTCTATCTGGCTGCCCGTAAGTCCGTTTGTCTGTTCGTCAAAGTTTCCGTATGTATTTGTGTTCATCCGTTCATCCATTTATTTATCTGTCTATCTATGTACCTGTCTCTGTCCGTCTGTCTGTCTGTCACAAATTCTCTCTCTGTTTCAACCCTGTGAGTCTCTCTCTCTCTCTCTCTCTCTCTCTCTCTCTCTCTCTCTCTCTCTCTCTCTCTCTCAAACTGTGTCACCATTTGACATTCTATGTCTGTCTGTCTGTTTGTCTTCCTCTCTTACTGTGTCTGTCTCTCTCGTGCCTCTCTTTCTATTGCCTCTCTCTCTTTCCCTCGTCCCTCTGTCTGTCTCTCACTGTCTCTATGCCCTTTTCCACTAACCTTTTCTCACTAAATGCTAGAGGATTGTTCAGACACCCTTGCGTGGGAGTGGAGTGACAACAGATCCATCATCTCCTACATCTTGACATATTTCATAGTGCCCCTTGCCTACCTTGACCCACTTACCTCCGCACTCTTAGTCGCGTGGACAGATTCGATGTCTAGCATCCATCCCGCCTTCTGTCCCGTCTTCACCTTTACACTCACGTCACGTGACGCATAGGCCAGCAGCAGGCATTGTCAGACAGTTATCAGAGGCCGTCTATGGAATGTATGCTAGGTTCCACACAAAACATACCACTAAATGCCTGAATGTATGATGTCACTATGTGTATGTTTGTGTGTCTGTCAACATATCTATCTACCTAATTACTTACCTACTTATCTACTACATTCCTGCCGATGTGCCTGTCTGTCTGTATGTCTACTTACATACGAGCGGGTGGATGGACGGACAGGAAAGCAGACAGACGGGTGGATGGACGGATATATAGATCGCTAGAAAAATTGACAGACAGACAGAAAACACAGCAATTTATATCAACAATCAAATGCAGATTATATTGTATAAACATAAAATGGTTTGACGTCTTAGCTCCAAGAGGAGTAGTTGTAATCATGAACTTTACTAGCCTCCAACCCATAACGACAAGCCAGTCCTTTTCCGAGGAGAATACTGTAAGATTGTTCTGGGTCCGCTCCAGCACCTCCTCTCGCTGCTCCTTTCTTCCTCTCTCTCTCTCTCTCTCTCTCTCTCTCTCTCTCTCTCTCTCTCTCTCTCTCTCTCTCTCTCTCTCACACACACACACACACACACACGAGTGCGCGCGCGCAAGCAGAAATTATACTTTCCGTCTTAGGCTTACAAGGCGCCGGGTTCGAATCCCAACATGGAGGGATAAGCATTTATACCAGAACAAGTGGTATCTAATGATATCACACGTCCATCTTATCTCGCGGGCAATGAAATTGGATACATTGCATTCTCGTACAATTTCGAAAAACAGGTCCCCTGGTTCCCTCACAGCAAAGAGTAGGTCACGACGTCGCTTCCCTGGTAAGATTGTTAGAGAAGATAACCTACCCACAACAGATGAAGTGAGCTTTGAATGGGGTTTGTTTAGAGGAAGCAACCCTCACCCAAAACATGCCCAAGTCGGACACTCTGACCTTTTAGGTGCACAACTAAACATTCTACCAGAAAGAGGCTACAGGGAGAAAGAAAAAAAACAGACAGGTATCAAGCACAAACAGAGCATCCGCACACAACTACGCCACGGAGCTCGCCTGGAATCTATCACTTACCACAACAACCACTGCTTATTGGCTCAACCCGTACTTGACACTACTGTCAACACATCTGCACATCCACAAACAACGGCGGTTTAATCTGTACGCCACACCCATTGTTTTCACTGTGAGTGTCACATAGAAGCCTACAAACATGTTGACAATGTTGTCCAGCGGTGATCAACCTTTGTGTGCCCACGCCTTGCCTATCCAGCTACATTCTTTCTGCGGATTTCTTGTGTGATATAACTGGTAGACAACTCTAGCGATGTTAGTTAGTTAGTTAGTTAGTCGCAGTTCCAACTTCACAGCAACGGGTCGTCCCCATTATGCTCCGTTCCTGTGCCAGTGAATATCACACAAAACGCTCCCCACTGCCCAATGTGAAAAGTGGAAAAGACAGGAGTCTCGACAAACAACAGCCCGCACAGATACACTGTGCATAATGCTGCCGCCAGAATGTCAACACAATAGTCCCCCACAAAACACCCAGTTTATCTTTGATGGAATCGGCAGTCATTTTCACATCTGGATGTTTCCTAGATGTTCACCCACACAGTCCACGAAATACAGTTCATCGTCGATGGCAGTGGCAGTCAACCAGAAGCCCAGCAGCCACGCATTTATGCATATGGCTAAAACCGATCAACTCTGGGACATAGCCATCTGCCATCGCTCCGAACATGCAGTCACATTCCAAAAAACCTCGGGCAGATTCAAAAGCATTTCACACGAAACTCACAGCTCACAGTGTCGCGCCACGCACTCACTCAGTAGCAGGGCGACGGAACCATCAAGCCTCCTTAGTCGCCTCTTACGACATGCGTGGTAGGCTGCAGTGTTGCTATTCTTTGCTTCCCTTATGGGCCCCGGCAACACACGGGAGAACTCTAGCGATGTTTCTACATTTAGTCTAACTTATTCCCCCTGTGAGGTAACTGGTATACAGCTCCAGCGATGTGTCCACATTTAACCTAACTTATTCCCCCTGTGAGATAACTGGTAGACAACTCCAGCGATGTTTCCAATGTTAACCTAACTTATTTCCCCTGTGAGATAACTGGTAGACAACTCCCGCGATGTTTCCACATTTAGCCTAACTTATTCCCCCTATGAGATAATTGGTATACAACTCCAGCGATGTTTCCACATTCAGCCTAACTTATCCCCTCTGTGGGATGGCTGGTATACAACTCTACCGATGTTTCCACATTCATCCTAACCTATTCCCTCTGTGGGATAATTGGTATACAACTCTAGCGATGTTTCCAAATGTAACCTAACTTCAGTTACTTCCATACTCTTCAGTTACTACCACTCCTCAAACGCCTGCTTTTCAATAAAGCTAAACTAATTCACAAAATCCTGCATCGGAATGCCCCAAATTACCTTTGGCCATTGTTTAAATATAATGCTAGACACAGTAAACGTTTAAATATACTACACATTCCGAAGCCTAGGATTGACTTATACAAAACAAGCTTAATGTACTCTGCAGCTCAGCTGTGGAACAATCTTCCACAAGAAATCAAAGACATCACCAATCCCTATTCATATAATCGCAAATTATTCGAACACTATCTCAATACGGATTACCTTCCCCCTTAATAATAGAGATAATAATAATAATAACAAAGCCCTAGTATAACAGCCAGTCCCCTTTTTGTAGACCAGTATATTCCACATGGCTAATAACAAGTGTCATACCATTATCTAATATTACTGTGTCGTGTAGTTTTAATGTTCGCATTTTGCCCATGCCTTTATAATGCATATCTTTTATATTGTTGCTGTTCTTTGTTAGCCTTGAATGATGTGTGAATGAAATAATGTATGAAAGAGGGTGATAGAAGGGCAGAATGTTAGACGGGCCTGCGTGCCCAATTCTTAACCCTTTGAAAATAAAGCTTGTTCGTTCTTTCGTTCGTTCGTTCGTTTGTAATGAAGATAATGTGTATTGCAGTGGTTTCTTCTAACCAACGGAATGCCACTGTGACTGCTTCCACCTCCATTCTCATGCTGGAGCTCGTAGCCTCATATGCCATATTCTCCTTTTTCATGAATCGTCAATTAGCCTTCGCAATGAAACCTCAACCACTCCGTTTGTTTCTCATCACTGACCAGTAGGTATAGATCACTATGTTCTAGTGAGGTATTACATGGAAGCGGCGGAGATGTGACTTTTAAGAGTATTGCCAGCACGTCAGAGAAGATTAAAAAAAAGGTTATGAAGATATCATGAAAGGATTTAACTCACTAAGAGAACGGGTTACTCGGAACAGACAGTCCACACTCTTTGGGAATGTCACGAGAAGGGAAACGCTGGAGTATTTCGTGACAATGTGGACAAGATGGGGCAGAGGTGAGAGGCAGAGAGAGAGAGAGTGAGAGAGAGAGAGAGAGAGAGAGAGAGAGAGAGTGAGAGAGAGAGAGAGAGTGACAGAGAGAGGGGGAGGGAGAGACGGGGAGGGAGAGACGGGGAGGGAGAGACGGGGAGGGAGAGAGAGAGGGGGAGGGAGAGACGGGGAGGGAGAGAGAGAAGGGGAGGGAGAGAGGGGGAGGGGGAGAGGGAATGCTAAACAGTTTGACATCATGGCATTGAGGAACATCGGTATCAGAAATGACTGGTAGTAGACGAGATGGAATTATGTGGACAGACAAGATGACAAACACGTCATACAGCGTAGGCTAGAAGAAGGAGAAGACGAAGAAGAAGAAGAAGAAGAAGAAGAAGAAGAAGAAGAAGAAGAAGAAGAAGAAGAAGAAGAAGAAGAAGAAGAAGAAGAAGAAGAAGAAGAAGAAGGAGGAGGAGGAGGAGAAGGAGGAGCGGTGGAGGAGGAGGAGAAGGAGAAGGAGAAGGAGTACTTCACACTTCTTCGGCAACATATACCGTGGGATTTCCTCACCTGTATGTAGTTGTAATACTTGTGTTTTCATCAACATGCAATGACACAGACTAGATCTGTGCAACAAGCAGACGAACCACGCACAAGCGACCGTAAGCGTGTGTACAGATGTATGTCAATATATGTGAAATGTCTAACGTGTGTTATACAATATATGTGAAGTATCTAATATGTGTTTGGTATACGGTGATATTGGGCGGGCATGATTGCATGTGTGGCGTAGTGTGCGAGGGTCGAGCGAGGGGAAATATGTCAGAAAATATGCGAGGGTATGATGAATTACAGAGTGGAATGTCGTTTCGGTCTGTGATTATCATGGAGCCGACACGGTCCAGAGAGAAAAGAGATGTTTGGTTGGGTGGCTGTGTGTTTGATGGGTTGTTTATTTCGTTGTTTTGTTGGTTAATGTGTTGCTTGGTTAATTGTTTGCTTGTTTATTCACTGGCACAGGAATGGAGCATAATGGGGACGACCCGTTGCCGTGAAGTTGGAACCTCGACTAACTAACTGACTAACTTGCTTGTTTATTTTGTTGCTTGGATGTTTGGTTCATTGATTAGCTGTTTAGTTAGTTTGTTAGTTGGGTGGTCGATTGACTAGTTTGGTGATTGATTGATTGAATGCACGATTGCTTGGTTGGTTGTTTGACTGGTTGAGTGGTTGCTTGAATGGATGCACGATTGCTTGATTGGTTTTTTGCCTGTTTGGGTGGTTGATTGATTGAATACATGATTGCGTGGCTGATTTTTGCCTGGTTGGGTGGCTGATTGATTGAATGCACAATTGCTTGGCTGGTTGGTTGTCTTTTACTATGTAGTTGTTTGTTATGTTGGTTTATTAGCTCGTTGCTAATTTCGTTGATTGTTTTGCTTTTGTTATGGTTGATTATTTGGTTGATTATTTGGCTGATTGTTTGGTTGATTGTTTGGTTGATTGTTTGGCTGGGTAGTCTATTGTTTGGTTTGATTATTGAAATGGAAATGTTGTTGGTTGATTGGTTGGACGAGTGGCTGGCCAATTGGCAAGACTACCGGGCTCTCCTTCGGGAGACCCGAGTTCGAATCCTCAGTAAGTTGTTCGACTCGGTCCCACACCTACACCGGACAGTTGGACTAAAATGTTAACTTCTCGTCCTTGACTCGGGGACGTAAATAACAAGTACGTCTGAAGTCGGAGTGGGTTCACCTAATGGCGTTGAATATTGGTAAAAGAAAGGAAAGCTAATCCACACGCAAAAATCAATACAGTGCACTAGAAGTAGTAGTATGCGTAAAAGACTAGCTTGAGTTAAAATTTAAAAAAAAAGACAACAACTGGAACCTCACAGTCTTTCACATGATTCACAAACAAACTTCCCGACATATTATTAACCTCCCGCAGTCCATGACCGCAACGACATTCAACCTCGTACGTTGTACAACGTCTGTCGCACACGTCTGCCCTTCCATTGAATCTATTTCATTTTTCTTGGCTTATACTGGATGGGCTGTTACATTCCTACTGTAGATATACTCAAATACAATGGCAACCAAGCGTAGCCTTTCTTGTATACACATTTTCTGTAGACAGCTGTCTGGCATCGTATTTCAGGTGAACAATTGCCGAATAGTTCATTCGCACAGCTTGTCAGGTTGCATGTGAAGTTAGTGACACTGGAAACTATTGTGTTGCTGGTTGGTACTGTTTACAGCGGCGTTTTGACTTCTTCGTCATGGCTCTAGTTCCTATGTGGAAAAACGGCGTTACATTTCTGGGTTACATGTTGATTTCCTTCCCACCCGATCGGAAAGCAGTTGAGTTGAGTTGAGTTAAGAACTGACATTTTAGTATTTTGACGTTACCATACGTGCTCTGACATCATCATCGACAGCCAGCGAAGAGTTCCAATACCAATGGTACCAGTAGCACTCCGATTAAGTGTCGCCTGGCCTTTCCTCTGAATTCTGAGTGACGGGCAGATCATCTGGTCACTCCCTGCAGCACCATTCTCTCCAAGCCTTGATGATCTGTCTGTTCTTCTGCTCTGTACACAAGATCCCAAAGGCCCAGACCACATCTGCTTTATCATGCACCTCTACCCTAACCATCGAACAGGTCCAGCCAAATTGTCCGCCGGCTCGTTCCCCAACACACCCAGCATGCTCTGGGGAAAAGATCCAACGGATGCTCCTTATCTTTGATTTCTTTTTCCTAATTGAAGCATGGCACTCTGCGCGAAACAAACCTGACTTCACCCTTCTCAGCATGCTCTGTGAGTTTGTTACATTCCAGCCAGTTAAACACTGCAGTGACTGCCTCCACCTCCATTCTCAGACTAGATGCTGTGGTATCATATGCCAGACTCTCCTGCACTAAAAATTTTCCACACACCGGTCAGTTGGACTTAAATGATGACTTCGCGACTTTGGGGACATAAACTACAAGTACCTCTGAAGTGTGAGAGGGTTTGTCTGATGGCGAGAGACACTGATAATAAGGAAGGACAACCCTCAAGCAAAATCAGTCCAGTGCACTCGTACTAGCACACGTGTAGACTACGCTCGAGTTCAAAGCGAGCCAACGTAAATAATAATAATAATAATAATATAATAATAATAATAATACTGTAATAATAATAATAATAATAATAATAATAATAATAATAATAATAATAATAATAATAATAATAATAATAATAAAAGGCTGCATACATAGTGGGATTTGAATCTGCCGGTTCCAAAAGACGACAGTCCCTGGGTGAAGTGTGCTTCTATGCTCGGCCAACTAAACACTAAAATTAAAATGTTATAGCATTAGCCATTAGTCTTCTAGTCACCTATTTATTTACATTCCGTTTATTGCTACAAATTTTTTTTTCTTCTTATAGTCTATGTCGTGTGGCTTTGGTGATATCTGCCCACAGCCTTCTGTCTCGTCTACGCCAGTCTTATAGTGTGGCTTTGGTGATCATGTCTGTCCACAGCCTTCTTTCTATCTCTTGTGACACGAATCATTTCTAATACCGAGGTTTCTCCATGCCATGATATCAAACTGTCACTCCTGTGTGTTGCCGGGGCCCATAAGGGAAGCAAAGAATAGCAACACTGTAGCCTACCATGCATGTCGTAAGAGGCGACTAAGGAGGCTTGATGGTTCCGTCGCCCTGCTACTGAGTGAGTGCGTGGTGCGACACTGTGAGCTGTGAGTTTCATGTGAAATGCTTTTGAATCTGCCTGAGGTATTTTGGAACGTGACTGCATGTTCGGAGCGATTACAGATGGCTATGTCCCAGAGTTGACCAGTTTTTGCCTTATGCAGAAATGCGTGGCTGCTGGACTTCTGGTTGACTGCCACTGCCGTCGACGATGAACTGTATTTCGTGGACTGTGTGAGTGAACATCTAGGAAACATCCAGATAGGAAAATGACTGCCGATTCTATCAGAAATGAACTGGGTGTTTTGTGGGGGACTATTGTGTTGACATTCTGGCGGCGGCATTATGCAGTGTATCTGTGCGGGCTGTTGTTTGTCGAGACTCTTGTCTTTTCCACTTTTCACATTGGGCAGTGGGGAGTGTTTTGTCTGATATTCACTGGCACAGGAATGGAGCATAATGGGGACGACCCGTTGCTGTGAAGTTGGAACCGCGACTAACTAACTAACTGACTAACTGTACGACATTTTCTCTGGTGGTCTTCCCCTGCCTTTCTTCAAAAGTATTGCTACCCGCCAATGCCTGTGAATTCATTTCTCATGCAAGTCAATGCTGGATAATTAACAATGTATTCATACGCCGTACCGTTTGCGACGTCACTCTATATCACTACTTCATTGTCATTGACCTTGTAACTTAAGATTAGCAGACGTGTTATTTTTACAGGTTTCTTTCATATTGGGAACTGTCTCTCGTTCCTGGTGAATAGTTCTCCAGCCGTTTCCCACTCCACACCGCTAATGCATATGGTTTAATTATATCCCGGTATCTTATGGGGTAGCAAACGAATAGGACACTAAATGCCGGCTGTTCTCACTCGTTAGCTGACTGTAAGATAACCCTATGAGTCATCTAGACTTGGCTTCAACTGGGTCATGTTGTTATTATTAGAGAGCTGGGAACTTGATGTATTCACCGTCGCAAATCATAATTGTTTACAAAAGTTGTGTGGCTGTCCCATTGCATGTGGTAAGAAAGACTGTGGCTTATGGCGACACAATAAATCAAGTAAATATAGCTACGTTTCCAAACCTTTCCCTCTTTCTTGTTCACGTTCTTCAAAGTCTTCTTCTTTCGCCCTTTATTCTTCAGCGGGACATGCGCTCCAACAAACCCACCCCTATCCTTAGCTAGCCCACTCTTCTTCTGTTTCTTTTGCCCTGTATATTCCATACGAAGGCTCCTCTAGTCATACTATTTTCAGGTTTTCTCAATGTGTGGTCTATCCAACTCCAGCAATTACTTTTCTTGCGCTTGATTCATTGGCATTTGTCTAGTTCTTTCCACGAGCTCCATATTGCCGACTCTTTCATTTTTTAAATTAAGTTGCATGTCCTTCACAGGACGTAGCAGTCAATCCCAGCATTTTCGCTGGTGTTGATTCCTGGGCAAATTTTACGTTCAGTAGTTTGCCATTGCTTTCTGAACGACTCTTTCATACCAGTTTAGTAATATGTTTTCATTTCCAATGCCATAAAAGCTGCTCTAACCGTTTGTAATTTAATTGTGATATCTGTGTCTGTTCCCATCTTTGTCTACATTATTTGGCACTTTTCATAACTGAACTTCCGCGCCGCCTTCCCAACAACGAAGGATTTGTATTTTAATAATATTGTCTAATTTCATGTTTTTCTTTAGATCTCTTTTTGTTGTGTCTGATAACGATTATTATAATCGAAACAGTCTTTAGTTGTGTCTTAGTGTACTTATTTATATTCTATTATTTTTCGTTGTTGCATTTTTGGCTGGAAAAAAAAATGTCAAAGAATTGGTTGGAAATTCCCCCCTCCCCCTCCAGGTGCCGTTATTTACGTTTACCAGATCTATTGAGTAGTGGGATCGGATGCCTAGCCTCCTTTGATAATGGCGAAAAACAGGAAGCTCCGTGTGCAGGTTGTGAACGTAAAAATATTTGAATGCAGGTGGAATCTCAAAGGGTAGGCTGTAGGGCACCACCCTGGTAAAATTAGGGAAAGTACCAACCTACCCACGGGTACAATGGAGTCAGTAACCTTGGACGGGATCTGTCTATACCAACCTACCCACGGGTACAATGGAGTCAGTAACCTTGGACGGGATCCGTCTATACCAACCTACCCACGGGTACAATGGAGTCAGTAACCTTGGACGGGATCCGTCTATACCAACCTACCCACGGGTACAATGGAGTCAGTAACCTTGGACGGGATCCGTCTATACCAACCTACCCACGGGTACAATGGAGTCAGTAACCTTGGACGGGATCCGTCTATACCAACCTACCCACGGGTACAATGGAGTCAGTAACCTTGGACGGGATCCGTCTATACCAACCTACCCACGGGTACAATGGAGTCAGTAACCTTGGACGGGATCCGTCTATACCAACCTACCCACGGGTACAATGGAGTCAGTAACCTTGGACGGGATCCGTCTAGCTCTAGAGGATGTAAACCTGACACACCTGACACCCCCGTACCAACCTACCCACGGGTACAATGGAGTCAGTAACCTTGGACGGGATCCGTCTAGCTCTAGAGGATGTAAACCTGACACACCTGACACCCCCGTACCAACCTACCCACGGGTACAATGGAGTCAGTAACCTTGGACGGGATCCGTCTAGCTCTAGAGGATGTAAACCTGACACACCTGACACCCCCGTACCAACCTACCCACGGGTACAATGGAGTCAGTAACCTTGGACGGGATCCGTCTAGCTCTAGAGGATGTAAACCTGACACACCTGACACCCCCGTACCAACCTACCCACGGGTACAATGGAGTCAGTAACCTTGGACGGGATCCGTCTAGCTCTAGAGGATGTAAACGTGACACACCTGACACCCCCGTACCAACCTACCCACGGGTACAATGGAGTCAGTAACCTTGGACGGGATCCGTCTAGCTCTAGAGGATGTAAACGTGACACACCTGACACCCCCGTACCAACCTACCCACGGGTACAATGGAGTCAGTAACCTTGGACGGGATCCGTCTATACCAACCTACCCACGGGTACAATGGAGTCAGTAACCTTGGACGGGATCCGTCTATACCAACCTACCCACGGGTACAATGGAGTCAGTAACCTTGGACGGGATCCGTCTATACCAACCTACCCACGGGTACAATGGAGTCAGTAACCTTGGACGGGATCCGTCTATACCAACCTACCCACGGGTACAATGGAGTCAGTAACCTTGGACGGGATCCGTCTAGCTCTAGAGGATGTAAACCTGACACACCTGACACCCCCGTACCAACCTACCCACGGGTACAATGGAGTCAGTAACCTTGGACGGGATCCGTCTAGCTCTAGAGGATGTAAACCTGACACACCTGACACCCCCGTACCAACCTACCCACGGGTACAATGGAGTCAGTAACCTTGGACGGGATCCGTCTAGCTCTAGAGGATGTAAACCTGACACACCTGACACCCCCGTACCAACCTACCCACGGGTACAATGGAGTCAGTAACCTTGGACGGGATCCGTCTAGCTCTAGAGGATGTAAACCTGACACACCTGACACCCCCGTACCAACCTACCCACGGGTACAATGGAGTCAGTAACCTTGGACGGGATCCGTCTAGCTCTAGAGGATGTAAACGTGACACACCTGACACCCCCGTACCAACCTACCCACGGGTACAATGGAGTCAGTAACCTTGGACGGGATCCGTCTAGCTCTAGAGGATGTAAACGTGACACACCTGACACCCCCGTACCAACCTACCCACGGGTACAATGGAGTCAGTAACCTTGGACGGGATCCGTCTAGCTCTAGAGGATGTAAACCTGACACACCTGACACCCCCGTACCAACCTACCCACGGGTACAATGGAGTCAGTAACCTTGGACGGGATCCGTCTAGCTCTAGAGGATGTAAACGTGACACACCTGACACCCCCGGAGGCTTAGAAACGGGTCCTTTACATTTATATTTTCAGAAAATCGTCTATAAACTCCTTTTTTTTGCCCTTATCCGAGAAAACTAGTATCCGATCATCTTACCAAAATGATCTTACTTCTTATTGCTGTTAACGCAACGACCTTCCCTGATTCCCTGAATGACAACTGGTCCTAAGTACATATATTAAAGAACAGACTACAAGATGAGTCGCCGAGGTCGCAGCGTTGTATATCCCCAAAACCAAGGCTTCCCTCGACCTCCCGGTGGAGTTTGCTCGGAAACTGACACACGACAGGATAACTGGGCCACGATCGATCGTGACCTGCCCAGTAATGAACCATGTGGAAGACTAAACTCCGTAGCTTCTACTAAACTGCAAACGATTTACAATTCCCAAATGATTAGGGCTTCCGACCGTCTTCATTTTCTCGGACATATCCCCCGGAGTTTTACGTGTCACGGGCTGATGGGGAGGTTTATACTCTCAACTGTCATTTACTGCCAATATAGTACCTTGCTGTGTATGACAGGGAGGTCTTGAGCCCGAGGAATTAAGGCCGCCTGGTCAGTGCCGTCGCCGCGAACTGTGCAGGTTAGAGTTTTTCTTTTTGCCCCCGACAGAAAAAATAAAACTCCACACCTTACCAAGGATTCGAACCCGGGTCTCCCGAAGGCGAATCCGACATGCTAGCCACTCGGCCAGCCGCTAAATGCCCGAAACTTTTGACTCTTCTTGTTCTTATTGTTCTTCCCGTTCATGTTCTTCCCGTGTTTTTTCTTCTCTTGTTGCTGTGGTTGTGGTTGTGATTATTGTTGTTGTTGTTGTTCTTCTTCTTCGTCTGCTGCTGCTGCGGCTGCTGCTAATTCATGCGGTGTGGCGTTGGTCGTTATGTCTGCCTATAGCCTTCTGTATCCTGTACTGCCAGTCATTTCAAATAGCAATCTTCCTTCATTCCAATAATGCCAAATTGACTAGCGTTTTCTCTCTTGGTCTTCGCCTGCTTCTCTTGGCCTTCAACTTTGCCTTTGTCTTAAGATTTGAAAACATGCAGGTCTTTATCATTGGCTACCTCTGCAAGGCGTACGTATTCTTATATCCTTCTGTCTCTTGTGCTGCCAATAATTACTTATACCAACTTTCATCCATGCCATGATGTCAGACCTTCCAGCATCTTCTCTTTTCGTCTTCATTGCCCCCCCCTCCCCCTCCCAAGCCTTCTTGTTGTGATGACATACTTTTCTTACCGCTTCTCGTGACATGCCCACAGAATATTGACTACCTTCGTCTGATACAAGTAACCAGTTCTCTTTGTGACTTCTTTCAAGACACTTCATTGCTCTTTCTATCCACCCACGGTGTTCTCAAGATTCTTCTACAAAACCACATTTATTGAGCTTACATATAATTCCTCAATTGGCTGCTAAGTTCCCATGATTCCCTTCAGGCGTACACCAATCAATAATTGCGCACTGTTTCCCTATAAGAACCTTCGCTTCCGGTTGTAAACAAACTAGAGCTGGTGTGTGATCTAGAGACCATTAATCGTGAAAGAAAGTGGGTGGAAGTTCCGGAAGGCATGACGGACTGGCACAATGTAATGATAACACTGGGTCGTGAGTGCAGAGAATGGGCAGCGGGCCGCACTGAGTTTGAAGTGCAACAGCTGATCCAGAGCAACACACATCAAGGTGACATAGCCATCTACACCGATGGGTCAGTGGTGAGAAACAGACGTAGTGGCTAGGGCTTTATTGTAAAGGTTAATGGACGAGTTTTGAAAAAGGAGAGTCTGGCATATGAGACTACGACCTCCAGCATAAGAATGGAGGTGGAGGCAGTAACAGCGGCATTCCGGTGGCTAGAGGAGACTACTGCAACACACGTTGTATTCATTACGGATTCAAAGAATATGCTTAGTAAGGTGGAGAAAGGAATGTTTCGTGTGGAATGGCTCTCGTCGCTTCAGAGGTCACAGATTGTGAGAATTGTATGGATATTTTGCCGTGGCCATGCGGGGGTACGGGGGAATGAACAGGCTGGTAGGCTAGCAGGGAATTCACCTCTTGGTGGTAATTTGCCTATTGACAAGGGGGACGTGGTCGTGCGCTTGTGGGACCAGGTGGAGAAGGCGGAGGAACAGATTGAGAACCCATATGTGGAAAGAATGAGATTGCGAGGGATCGGCAGTGTAGTGCTGTGGGTTCTTAACTCAACTCAACTCAACTCAACAAACAAACCAGATATAAAGGAATGTTGTAGGACTTGATTTATTTGGTTGTTTCGGGATTTGAGATGTAAAGATTGAGCACAACCCACTATTGGCAACGCTGATCGTATTCCGGTACGAACCTAGGGCCTTGTCCACGTCATTGTAGGACTTGCCATGTTATTAACACTTTGTTTTTGCAATTTGAGTTTTTCACTTCATCTTTTCAATTCAGTTTTATTCTCTTGATGAGCAGACAAGATCAACGTTGCTCCTTTCCTAATTTATGTATACTTGTAAGTCATTGTAATTAAGTGAAGGTATTCTAAATAGAAATTACGACTCTGTGCCCCCCCCCCCCCCACCCCCCAAATGTGATTATCTTCTTTTTTTCCGTCATTCGTCCGATATTGTTTTGTTTTGCACGTAATTGCGTTGTGTCAGTTTACAGCAGAGCCGCGATATTTGTTCCTTTCAACCGTCACATCCGACTTCTTTTGGAGTTTGTTGACCAAGTTAGTCTTCTCTTTAGTGTCATCTTATGTTTTTTCTCCCGCCAGCAGTATGGGTCAAGAAGACATTCACACATCCAGCCACAGCGCGCCGTATTTAGATACAAGTAAACATTGCTTTGTAATTTTATTTTTAAAGACTCGAGGTTCCCCCACAAGCAAGAGCCGCCTGATTTTTGTTGATGGCACTTTATTTATTTATTTATTTATTCAACTTTATTTTAAAAGGGTTACAAAATGGGTACGCAGGCCCGTCTTACAGTCGGCCCTTCCAATCACTCATCGTTCAATCATCAATAGTGCATGATACATTCACATAGGAGAATACATTGCCAAATGAATGTTGTAAACATAAACAATACATATTGCAATGTTATGAGACACATCCTTCACCCACCCACAAATTCCCCTCCCACCCACATACACCCCACCCACCCACACACATCCCCACCCACCCACACACACTTCACCTTTAGTTCCACCATGTGCCTTTCGGCCCATAGTGGTCCACCAAGGCCGACCCTACTGCCAGTGTGGACAGTGATTTGAGTTTTGCAGTTTGCTTGGCCGTACAAAAAGTAGGTTAGGACCAAACAAACAATTTTTTTTTTTTTTTGCATATCCTTTACAGGACATCGCTGTCAACATCAGCATCTTTCAGCTGTATGTTGATCTCTTGGCAAGATTACGCTCAGTAGTTTGCCATTGCTTTCTGAGCGGCCGGCTCACATACCCCGTAAGTTACCGATGCGATCGAACCACTGCTGATTCTAACCGTCATCACGTTACCGACGAGAGTATACGAGATTACGGAGAAAAGTCATAACCTCTAAGTCACGAAGCCGGCAAACAAACAATAGATAGCGGGAAATGGGAAGTAGGGGCGTGTCACAGTTATGACATAGTTGGTAATATGGTAGCTGACATTTTGTGTTGTATATCAAATTAAAGGGGGTTGCATAAGGAAACCTACCGTGAATAAGCCATTGGCAAAATATGGGAATTCGTTTAAGACGATTAAACATCCCATGGCATTTAATGAGTTACTATGAAGATATTGTTATTTCCAGCAGTTGTTCCCAAATAGATCACATTATGGACGTTAGCATGGGTGGATGGATAGGAGAGTTTGCTCTTAAATTTCTGGTGTGCTGATGCCGAGAAAGCGGGTTCAACCCCTACACTGGTCAGTTGGACTAAAATATTGTCTTCTCGTCCTTGACTTTGGGACCTAAATTAATAATAATATTAATAATATAATACATCAGAAGTTTAAGTGCGTTCGCCTGATAGCGAGGGATTCTGGTAACAGGGAAAGCTAATCCACGCGCAAAACTCATCCAGTTCACTAGAAGTAGTAGGGCGTGTATGAACTATGTTTGAGTTCAAAGCGAGCGAGGGGACCCCCCCCCCCCCCTCCCCCCAAAAAAATAAATATATATATATATAAATTCATTGGTTATGATTCAACATGTAATGTGTCAGCCGAGCTTTGACAAGTTCGCAAATGCAATATGTAACACGAATACAATGGAAGCCCCGGTAGAACAGTGGCTAGACACTCGACTGCCGACCTGTTGGTCATCGGTTCAATCCGCATCGGGGGGGGGGGGGGTAAAATATAATTGGTTTGTCTCCCAGGCCGACATAGCCTAAAATATGTACCAAAAATGTCTTGGGAAGTAAATGAGGCCGTCGTGGTACTGACCACATGACCCACCTCGTACAGATTGGTCTGTGGAATTATGACCTGGCACCATGTACCCAATGATTATTAATTGGCGTAGAAGGGTCGTTTATTTGTTTGTGGACTTATTAATGCAGTATCTTGATCATTACAAACCGCAGATAGTGAATCAACGACAATGAGAAGGTAGAATCAGTCAGCTTTACTAGAACACCATCATTCATTCATTCATTCATTCATTCATTCATTCATTCATTCATTCATTCATTCATTCATTCATTCATTCATTCATTCATTCAGTAGCATGTCCTTTGCAGAGCCTCGCTCCCATAACAACATTCCGGAAAACTTCTCGGTCATAAGCAAGATGTCCCGCGTCCGATACATTCATCTGGAGATCACCCGCCACACCCAGTACCCATCTTCTCTTTGATCTTCCTCTTCCTCTCTTTCCGGGCATTTACCACTCCATTATTGGTCTCTCCAAATTATCATGGCGTTTCAAGTGTCCAAAATATTTCAATGTTCTTTGTTTTATCGTTTTTAATAGCCACCCTTCTTCATATGCACATCTTGTATGGATGCATTTCATAGTTGCTAGGGTTTCTTGGCAAGTTTTGCAGAAGATAGTTTGCCGTTGCTTTCTTTCTGGGCAGTGACTGTACTAGATGGTGGCCATAGCCATCGTCTCTACTGATGAGATCATCTGCTTATCGCCGCGAAGTGCAGACTATAACCAACAACAATCTGTCGGCTACTCTCACACTCCATCCACCACCTGCTTTTTTGGCTGTACGTCACCCTGATTGGGGGAGGAAGGGGGGATGCTAAACGGGTACTCCACATTGCCCAAGGGTGTCGCGTAGACCAAAGGAGGAAATGAGGTGTCTTACATCCCCTTTGATAGGGGATACCCCTATCCTGCTAACCACGATCACAACTGACAAAATCAACGTTGCGGTTAAAGCCTTCGTTAGGACGAAACATACACAGAAACAACTACATGAAAAACTAGACATGAAAATATATGTAAACGTTACTTATCTGTGTCCTTGTTATCGACTTCACATGTGTTTAATTACACGTGTAATTAATTATAAGCCGCGCAATCTGAATAGGGATGGTAAAATTAAATTCTGTTAATGTAAGCAATTTGAGATATGCATCACTATTTCACCTGTAACATGCCTAGTTGGCGGGTTATGTTGGACGTTAACGGATAAAAGCTGTCTGTCTGCAATGTACGTGAGAGATGTCCGCGAAATTTGATCTCCGACAGATAAAAATATATTGTCTTACGTAGGATGTGAAGTTTTCGTGATGTTTGTTCTAGGTTATATAAACAAATATGTTGTCTTATCCAGGATTAGACCGTGTGTTTCTGCAGGTAAGAGATCAATATCGTTCGGCCCAGTTGCTTGTCACCTCTTGCATGTAAGAGGATTTGCTTGCTGATCTGCATAGACCAGTGGTTCTCAACTTCTTTTTTTTTTGGCCCATGCACCCCTTCACCATATGTTCAGAATGTCATCCCCCCCCCCTTTCGTAATTCTTCCCTATAAATTTCCCCCTCCCCCGGCCTCGTAAAAATGGAAGCTAAATTTAATAACACATACTAGAACATGTCGAGACGTCCCCATACGAGGGCGAGTCAATAAGTAAGTCACACAGTTCTGTGGGATGGCAGATAAATGTAGTTGGTGTTTTCTACAGGTGTCATTAGGTGACAGCAACATCGAATTTTATATTCCCGTTCGTCAGGTGGCACTGGGTGTCTCATGCGCATACGCAGTGCATAAACAAAATGGCGACTGTACTTACGGAGTGTACAACCAAAGAGAAACGTGCTGTTGTGCATTTATTGTGGGCAAAAGGATGCTGAAAAAGGTTTTTCCCATAAAGCGGTGCATAGCTGGGTAAAAATTTTTTCTCAAGGACGCTCTAAAATTGTTTATGAAATCCTATCTGGTCGTCCTCAGTAGGGAAGGTTATGCTGACAGTGTTCTGCGATTGTCAAGCAGTGTTTTTAACCAATTTCAAGAAGAAAGGTGACAATGTGACTTCTGAATCGCACTGTGAAGTTCTATCGATGCTTCATGATGCAATTCGAAGAAAACGTCCAGGACTGCTCACTAGAGGAGTGTTGCTTCTTCATGACAATGTTAGACCTCATACGACTCGATTAACTCATGAGAAAATTAACCAACTAAGGTGAGAATTTCTGGAACATCCACCTTACTGCCCCGACTTTGCCCCTAGCGATTTCCACCTTTTTTGGTCCACTGAAAACCCACCTTAGCGGGAGACATTTCGCGAATGCCGCTGAAGTTGAATGTGAAGTGAAAACGTGGTTTAGAAAAGACAGCACTTAGTTCTATGCAGCCGCTTAGGGAGGAGAATTCCCCACTAGTTGAGAACCACTGGCATAGATAATACGCTTTTGTTGATGTAATTGTGTGCATTAATAATTACCTTACTCCGCTCTAGCTTGTCGACAAGCCTTTGAGATATTATTATTAATATTATTATTATTATTATTATTATTATTATTATTATTATTATTATTATTATTATTATTATTATTATTATTATAATTATATATTATTATTATTATTATTAAAACCCGAATTGCGTTTTTCAGTCTGTTTGTTGACATTGGTTGGTTGGATTGTTGGTTGGATGGTTGATTGCTTGCTTGGTTGATTGATTGGTTGGTTGACTGTCTGACTGATTGACTGGTTGGTTGATTGGTTACACTGAGCATCTCTTGGGGAGAATATACTACTGGATCACACAGACCGAACTTGCTGCCTCTCGTGCACTACCGGGCCCCATGGGACAAGCACAGAATACTAGCCCTGCAACCTAAGATTCATGTCCTTAGAGGCGACCAAGGAGTGTTGTCGTGTAACTGGCTACCTCATTCCGTGGAAAACGTTAGCTGCAAAATCCACCCAACCACGAACAAGTTTACAGAAAAATACCTCAACGAACCAACGAACGAACTTTATTTACAAAGGATTAAGAATTGGGCCCTCAGGCCCGTCTGCCATTGTGCCCTTCTGGTCTCTGTGCTCTCATACATTAATTCCTGCATACATCACTTATGAAGCTAATATAGACAATAACTGCAACAATATGCATTATAAACGCATGATAAACCTGCAATAATCAATAATACATGACTCACTAAAACTAATGATTGGCATGGCGATTATAATTAGCTAAGATAAATGTCACGTGCTACAGTTAGAAGAAGTTTATTACGTATATTAGTTGTTCTTTGAGATTATTAAGAAGATTATGATTATTTTTTTAAGGCAGTATATAGTCTGTACTGACATAGTGTTCAAATAGGTTGCGATTATATGCATAGGGATTGGGTGTTCAAATAGGTTGCGATTATATGCATAGGAATTGGCTGGTCTTTGATTTCTTGTGAAAGATTGTTCCACGGCTGTGCTGCGGAGTACACCACGCTAGGTTTAGGGACATGTAGTATGTTTTGTCGTTCGCCATGTCTTTCGTTCTATTTAAACAATGGCCAAGATGAAACCAAAATGAAAGGGGTCTATACGTAAGAGACGATGTTGAGAAAACCGTTTGAAGTTGGGATCGTCGATTTACTTGTTTTCACCCAGGAAAATCTCTAGAATGTGGTAACCACGTATGAATTGGCTGTTATGGAACAGACATATTACGAGATTAAGATTTTGGGACTTAGCACACACACACACGCACATACACACACACACGCGCGCGCGCATACATACACATACATGCATACACACAGAGATGGAAAGGAGCAGATACAAGTCTTCTAAATACAGATGAAACAGTGCTGTTCTCAGACCATACAGGGGAAAATATCCTTCACGGTGAAGGAATTGCCCAAATGTCATCTACACGGGCAGAGAAGGGACGATTAGAGTGGGAAGCAATGAGTTCTTGAATAATAACAGCAACGGTTTAGAACCCCCCCCCCTCCCCCCCCCCCCACACACACACGCGCGCGCGCGCAGACACACAGAGGCAGAGAGTATACGCGAATGTGATCCAGTGTTACGCACTAATAAATGGTTAAGATTAATCTGCTGGGGGGGGGGGGAATGTTGTACAGAAACTTAAAGTACTGTAGGTAATCACAGAATCGACAATATCAAAACTTTAACGGGTGACTTGAATGGTCAGATAGGATCATAAGGAAACCCGGACTTCAGCTAACTTAAAAAAAACAACAACCGAGAATTATACACACATTTTGTGCACAGTTGTGAAAGGTAAAAGTAAGCGATATTTGCCAAGTCTTGTGCCATTCTGTGCATGTCATACTTGCCGCATACTTGAGACCAGTTGGCACCTGGATGACTGACCAGGGTCAACATCGCACCGCACGCCTTTACTCCCCAGAAAATGTCATTGTACCCCCTTTAGACTGAGTTGAACAGGGTGCTCATATTCATTTTTAAAAACAAATTAATTTCTGACTCGAAAGGTATTCGAACGCATGACCACCAGGTCGTTAGAGGAGAGTTCTAGCCACAATTCTATCGTGACTCCTTGTTCTGCTTACGTATACCTTATGGTTTCTACATTTAATTTTCAGGTTGGCGTTGCCGAAAGACTTAACGAACATACTTAAGCTTCTTCTAGCGATCGTGGCTTTGTAGGTTCATTCCGTCCACCGGCCAGCTGAACTTATATGTTGACTTTTCGACCTTGACTTGGGGACGTCAATTACAAGTACTGTACCTCAGAAGTCGGAGTAGGTTTGGCTGATGGCAGCGGGCACTGGTAATTGGGAAAGCTAGGCCTCATCCAAAATCAGTTCAGTGTACTCACTAGTAGTAGTAGTAGTAGTAGTAGTAGTAGTAGTAGTAGTAGTAGTAGTAGTAGTCGAAGTAGTAGTAGTTGTAGCAGCAGCAGCAGCAGTAGTAGTAGTAGTAGTAGTAGTAGTAGTAGTAGTAGTAGTAGTAGTAGTAGTCGAAGTAGTAGTAGTTGTAGCAGCAGCAGCAGCAGCAGCAGCAGTAGTAGTAGTAGTAGTAGTAGTAGTAGTAGTAGTAGTAGTAGTAGTAGTAGTAGTAGTAGTCGAAGTAGTAGTAGTTGTAGCAGCAGCAGCAGCAGCAGTAGTAGTAGTAGTAGTAGTAGTAGTCGTAGTCGAAGTAGTAGTAGTTGTAGCAGCAGCAGTAGTAGTAGTAGTAGTAGTAGTAGTAGTAGTAGTAGTAGTAGTAGTAGTAGTAGTCGAAGTAGTAGTAGTTGTAGAAGCAGCAGCAGTAGTAGTAGTAGTAGTAGTAGTAGTAGTAGTAGTAGTAGTAGTAGTAGTAGTAGTAGTAGTAGTAGTAGTAGTAGAAGTAGTAGTAGTTGTAGCAGCAGCAGCAGCAGCAGTAGTAGTAGTAGTAGTAGTAGTAGTAGTAGTAGTAGTAGTAGTAGTTGTAGCAGCAGCAGCAGCAGCAGCAGTAGTAGTAGTAGTAGTAGTAGTAGTAGTAGTAGTAGTAGTAGTAGTAGAGTAGTAGTAGTAGTAGTAGTAGTAGTAGTATCATCAGCAGCTGCAGCAGCACTTGTATGGACTGGGCTCGGGTTCACAGCAGGTGATGCAGAAACAAAACCTGATAACTGTGTTTGTTGTCCGGGCTATCAGCGCTAGAAGGAAGATACAGATGACAGGATAAATACATCACGTGATTATCCCCGTGATCACGGGTATTTTGGTTTGACTAGCATTATATCGCTGATGTTACTGGCGGAATATCAGCTTACTCTCCACTGTCATTCTTCTGTTTGATAAACCATTTTAAGTCTGAAGTTACTTAGTCTTTTACTCCCTGCTGCGATGCTTTATGGAGCTCAGTGTTTGTGTTTTTGTTGTTGTTTAGAAGCAGTAGCACGTGTGTGGACTACACCTAAGTTCAAAGCGAACGAAAGCAAAGAATGAATACCAAAAAAATGGGTAGGTACACAGACGCGAAGTTTGAAATACAGTCAGCCAGAGTGGTAGTCGGACGGACGGACGGACAGACAGAGATGGATGGATGGATGGTTGGATAGACAGACGGACTAACAGACTGTCAGACAGACAAGTGGGTACGTAGACAGCTAGCAGTTGTTTCTGTCTCACGTGTTTCTTTCTAATTTTGTGTGATCATGTGCTGCCGAAGAATGCCATTAACCTGTAAAGCGTCTTGCCAGCTTATCCTAACATCACCGTACAGCTGACGTTGCTCTATTGTTGTTTAATATCCACGATCATTACCTTCTGACATTTCTAACCTCCGACATTTGCCCTTGGTTAACCTGTCCCGGCATACATCTGTGTGTTAGTATATTTTATATTCTCTAGTTCAGCGATTTTCGAACGTATAGCCATGAAAGCCTCAATTCACTATAGACAGAGATCAAGGCGCTAATCTGGCATTTTTTGTTATTGACAATAAATATGTGTAGACGCTTATTTCATAATGAACACGCATAGTAAGGACATTGAGGTGGACAAAGGACAAATAATACTCGGCACGAATGCCAGGTTGCAGGTTGACACGGAGACTGGTTAATCAACTCTGCTTTTACCGTTATTTGCATAACTTGTAGCTGTAGTAGAACTGATCACAGACAGGGACAACGTTGGTGTATTCACAATAAATGCGCTACGGGAACATTCACTATTTCTCTACGTCAAGATCTCCATGGAGAGTCTGAGAACAAAAGACTCACGTGTATTTATTTATATAACTAAAGGAAAGAAGTATAGATCACATGAACAATCTCCACCACCATCATCATGTGCCATGCTGACAAACGTGGGCGGTCATGCTTCGCCATCTGACACGATCACCCGAGTCTTAGATCAGTTCTGTGTTCCCGGCCCGACCATGTCATGTGGCTGAGTCATCCGGGTTTTTATCTCTTGGCATCCCTTGCCCCTGTTCCATCATTTTGCCAACTGTTTCCAATTTTTCAAATTTATTTCTCATCATAACGTGCCATAAACGTGTTGATTGTCTACGTCTAAGTTCTCTAATCAATTTACGATTATTGTTTGTTTCTCTGTCCGTACATGGTATTATTTGCATTTCCCTCAGAAATTCGAATTTCTCAAATTCGAAAAAGAGTAGCCTAACGGTGCTGCCCGGGCAAAATTTCGAGTTAAAAATCTACCCAAGTATTTCAGAATCCTCGCCGGTGCAACGGAGTTCGTGCACTGAGCTGAGTTTTTTCCAAACTCAGTTTGAGTTAGGAGGAGAACGGAGCACTTATGGGTTACACCCGTGTGCCGTGATGTTGATCCATCGATTAAACTAAACTAAACTAAACTAAACTAAGCCCGCAGAAATCACATTTCCATTACCATGAGATGTTTCTCGGCTTGTCTGCTTATTGTCTTTGTTTCACATCCATATAACAGTATAGATTCTATATAGCTCTTCAACACTAAATAACATAAGCATTTAAAGGTATGGGCAGGCTGGGATTTGAACCTGCTGCTTCCAAACAATGACTTTATTTCAGAATCAATATCCCAACACTCAGGACATTCCAACACATGCTCCGTCGCCCTTTTCAAAAGCCACTGAAGACTTCGCATGCTGATTTGTTCCAGTTTAAAACATGTTATGGGCATACCCTTCACAGGACGAAGCAGTCAAATCCAACATTTTGGATGTTTGTGATTCTTGGGCAAGTTTTACGTTGAGTAGTTTGTCATTGCTTTATGAACGACCAGCACTCATGCCATTGCATGGAAACCATCGCAAGGCGATGTGCTTCTAAATAGCCCGCAGTTATGTTTCGAACGCCGGATTACGAATTTCATTCGTAGCCCATTCGCTACAGAGCTGGCATTGTTCCAATAGCAGTCTGATTAAAAATTAGCCTAGCTTGGCCTGTACGCGTTGAGTGTGGTCCAGAATCTCTACCCACTCCCTTCTGACCCAGTCTCTCTAGATATGATACTCCTACAGTTGCACTCTACACCTGGTCCCAAACATAATTTACCACAACACTCTTATCGTAAAGTAACTAACTCTCTGTGCCCATTAATAATAGTCTCCTTTTTTTTTTCTTCGTTTCATTGACATAGACTTTGGACGAAACGTACGTTTGTATCTGCGTGTTTGTTTTGTCACGCCCAGATTCCTAGTCAAATTTTGTGTTTGTGTTCGTACTCCCGGGAAAGCTCGGCAGCAGCAATACAGTTTTATCGATACCATATAGGATGAGTGCCGGTCGTTCAGAAAGCAATGGCAAACCACTGAACGTAAACTTGCCAAGAAATAACAAACAACAAAAAAAAAAATGCTGTGGTTGACTGCGACGACCTGTAAAGGATATGCAACTATATTTTTAAAAATAGGACATCTCATCTCATCTCATCATGTTCCTCTTGTACCTTGCGGTGTCGAGGTGAAGTATAAACTTCGTGAGAGTGCCCGGTTATGGGCTTCGTATATCGACATTCCCATGGATTCTGTTATTCCCTCCGTCCAGCGTTTACGTGGTCGGCCTCTTCCTCTGTTTCCATCAATAGGACATACTGTCGTGAATCTTTGGCGGGCACCTTATTTGATATGAGACTTCGCTGATAATTTCAAGAGCTTGGTTGGACGAAGTTTCAAAGCCTGCGTTCGTCGTCCGCTGACTGAGGAAAAGACTGGCCACATATACCTTGGTGTATCCAGGTCTACGACATGTGTTTCCCTATCACGTCACAGACTCGAGCAAGTCCCCACTTCCGGACTTGTTATGAACGCTTGACAACATCGGCCCTAAATATCCGTCTCTCATCCTTGAAGAGTTAATTTAAATGCAAGACTAAAACCTGGCAGCTGTTTAGAATGTTATAAATACTAGGTCAATCATTTGGAAGGTTGCAGAGGTTGAGAGTTGGTATATACGCCTCTGAATAAAAAAAACAAACAAACGTACCGCGTTCAAAACCAATTGACTGCTGTATTCTTGTGTATGTGTGAGTGTTTGCGTGCGTGCGTGCGCGCGCGCTCGCTTTAAACGTAAGCGTAGTCCACCGTGCCAGTGTTGCCACTGTCAGTGCACTGGGCTGATTTTTGTGTGTGGGTGTCACGGAAAAAACTGCAGTTTAGTGATTCCTTGATAACTTACATATTAAAATACAAGGAAGGAGGAGGGTTAACCATTGTGTACGTCATTCTGAGAGGAGGAATAAAATTAACGATCATTGACCTACGAATATAAAAATAGGATCCAGGTGTTCGCCGAGTTCATTGCTTGACGATATGACCGGACACGGGAAACGGTACTATCGCGTTGGGGGAAACTTCGACACCGGACAAACACAGCGGGAGACGGTGATCAGAGAATAGAGTTCTTTGAAGTGCGACCAGCGATGAACGGAGGAACAGCGTAACCACGGAGAGAAACGAACAACTAACCACTACGTGATTTCCCCGCTGTTTGATGCGCAGGATACGGCAAATTTGATTGTAGATCAAACAATCAACGGGGGATTGGACACTTGTTATAAATAGTAGCAACTGGGGTTGCTAGTTAGTGTGTGTTCCAAACTGGGCTGAATGAGATATGCTCCTGAGTGGGGAAAGAAATACACGTCCCTAATGGTTTAAAGAAGAGGGGATATTAGTGTGTTATTCGCTAGTGTATTTCGATTCCAGTAGGATAAGTGCATATATAAGGTTCAAATCCCCCTATTGAAATCAGAGAAGAGATGAAGGTTACTGCACTTGAGCAAATAAAGTACCTACTTAGAACCAACAAGAACATAGACATGTTTTAATATGAAGAAGTGATAACTTAACGTCAAATACAGAACACTGTATGCTCAAACGAATATACAACTAAAACCCTTAAAAGGAAAAGACGTTAACCTGTGGCAAGCAGGGATACTTAAAACTGCATGCAATTGCACTGTGCCGAAACATTAAACTTTATTAACAATAGACATGGTGTAGAACATTCATAGTAACTCTAGACAATGTTGGATAGTGGCTGTGTGTATTCAGAGGTGGATTATAATACCTTTTAAAACGGGAAATATACGAACTTCAGTGACTTACCAAATCGGATTATTTTCTGGTGATAAGACATTGAACAGTTGTTTTCTTCAAGAATTGGATTAAGTCCAGACTCAAGCAGGAGGAGATCATTCAGGGTGAGATCACTCCATTTCTGTGTGTGCTGTCCTGTGTTTTGGCCGACAGAAAAGGCGAGAAGAACTACGGCACATACGAAGTCTACCGTCCTATCTTGCATTCACACTAGCAGACAATACCAACTACATATACACAGTCCATACATACACCAGACATAGTTTTTTTTTTTTATTAATAAATCTTTTATTTATCGTTGAAAGGAACTGTTGTCGGAGTATGTGTTGAGGGAATAACCGAGAGAGTGAAAGAAATAGATATATGGAAGGGAAGACAGAAGGGAGGAGTGTAGACAGAAGTCAGTCAATAATCCCAACAGATAATAAGTTTGAAGATGTGCTTGTTGATTCCACATTCCTCCCGGGAAAACAAGTGACATAATTGGTGGAGCAGCGAGGTAGAACATAATACCCATATGAACTGGAGGCATAACAGGGCATATGCATAGAGGGGTACCTGCATATTGGCACAGGCATAGCGGAGTACCTGCATGTTGGGACATACTGATTGGAATAAATATAAGTATACATTCATGACTTTTAATGGAAGGACGTCCATTGGATATATGGTGCCATTACATTTATGGTAGAAACCTTTCATTAAGGCTGGTGACTTTACAGTGAGAAAGTTCCAGACAGGGTGAATGTGGATAGGTGGTAAGACACATTACATACCTAGTCACACGGTCACACGTCTACATAAGTCTTTATCCTATATCTCCTCTTGTGGATGAGAGAGTGGTTGTGAGGTACTGTGTGGTGTTGTAGACATTATAATATTAGATATACATAGGGGAAAATGATATAGGTTCTAGGTAGATTATCTGTTTATAGGAAGGACTTCTTTATTGCTTGGAGGTGTCTGTACTCAACTTGCTGACTTACCTGCTTTAACTATGGCAACTCCTAAAGTAACTACAGCCGAACTGAGGGCCAACGGGGAGGCAATTGGTTTAGCTGGTTCGGAACTAACTGATTACATACAGGAACGAGAGAGGGAAATTCGTCAAGCGGAAAGAGAAGATCGGAAGGCCGAGTTGGAATTGAGAAGAATAGAGGTGGAGACCAAAAGAATGGAAATGGAACAGGAGACCAAGCGACTGGAAATGGAACAGGAGGCCAAGCGAATGGACAGGGACCAGGAGACCAAGAAACTGGAAATGGAACAGACTGCCAGGAGACAAGAAATGGAACATGAATACCGCTTGAAAGAGTTAGAACTCAAGACGCAAACTAAGGGTGAAATAGATGCAGCAGAAGGAAGTTCATCTTCACCTGGGGCAACCCACATGATTGGACAGGGTTACCATGCCATGAAGTTTCCCTTGGCAGTCTTTGATGAAAGTAAAGAGAAGATATACCAGTTTTTGGATCGGTTCGAGGCCATGGCAGTCACTATGGGACTGGATAGAACCCGATGGGCTCTTAAATTATAATAGGCTTTACGTGGTTCAGGGTACGAGGTCTAAACACGCCTACCACCAGGACATGAAAATCAGTATGAGGAATTAAAAGCCGCTTTGATGAAACATTATGAAGTCACAGCACAAACGTATCGGAAGAAGTTTAGATCGTCTAGACGAGAGCCGGGAGAACTATTTGCCGCCTACAGTCTGAGGCTGAAATCCTATCTCCAGAAATGGATGGACTTGGCAGAATTCAAGAGGGATTATGAGAGTCTCGAAGAGATGATGGTGGTCGACCAGATGCGAAAGCAAATGTCGAAACCTCTCAGAACCTTCTTGGGAGAACAAGGGGCGGAACGGATTGATGTTGTGAATAAGCTGGCGGAACGATTCGTAGAGGTACATGGGGAGGCTGCAGAACTAAGTACACAAACCAAAGGTCAGGAGAAAAAAAGAGAAAAAGAAACCTAAAAACTGGGAAGGAGAAAAAGTGGAACCTTATATAAAGGCGTCAATGGAGAGTTCAGAGAAGGTGAAGGAAGGAAACCAAAACACCTCGAATGCTTCAGCGAAACGACAGTGGTCCGAGAAGTGGTGTTCATTCTGCAAGGTGCCATCTCATAACACGAAGGACTGCAGATCGAAACCTAAAAGTTCTTACTTCGCAGCATGCAAAGTGATTCCTACGAAGGTGATCACAGACAAGGCTGAGGTCGGCGAAGGAGATAGGAACAAAAAGGACACACGGAAACCTAGGAAGGGAACATGGTGCACACACTGCCGGTCGAAAACACATAATACTGTGGACTGCAGATGCAAGGCAGAAGACGCCAATTGCATAACCAACCTCGAGGAATCAACAGAGGAAGGCAAGGAAACGGTCAAGGAGATGGAAGACACTCAGGACCAAGAGAGACCACCTGTGGTTGAACTGATTGAAGTAAATGGCCAACAGGTTGCTTGTCTCTACGATACCGGTTTGGATGGGGAAGCTGTGATAGACGCCAGCTTGGTACGCCCAGACCAACTTACAGGGGAGACCATAGAGATACAGTCGGCAATGAGGAGTGCTGTTACCATGAAGCTGCCAATCGCCAAGGTGGAGATTAAATCCAGGTACGTCACGGGCATTATTCCAGCTGCTGTATTATCTGACTCCTTATTTCCCATGATCATTGGCACGAAATATGTCTTTTTGGGGATGCCCAAACAGCCAGCCCACAAGGGAACAGTAGTCAGTGGATCTCAAGGGAAGGAAAAAGCGACAGAGACACTATGCGACAACTCAGGGATAGGAGAATTGCATACTGCCCAGAGGAAGGATACTACGTTGCGTCCTTGCTACAGGAAGCTGCAAAGAAGTGCTGAGCCACCAGAACGGGGACAGTACTTTCTGAAGAATCGACTACTCTATCGGAGAGCTGGGAGGGGAGATAACCTGCACGAGCTGTGGGTGGTTCCAGAGACCCACCGTCCTCACATTCTTCAGAGTAGACACATCATAGGCGAGAATCGACATATGGGTGTCCGAGAGACCTTGCAGCAAATTTCCGGCCATTATTGCTGGCCAGGAATGACCGGAGATGTACGCCGGTGGTTGAAGTCTTGTTCAGAGTGCCAGAAAGCACCACCCAACAAGTGGACTAAGAGTAAAAAAACTCTTAAAGTGGAAGACAAAGTGGAAGTGTGGAGTCCAGAAGAGACTAATATACAACAAGTAAGATGGAAAGGACCTTATCCTGTGGAAAAGGTTGTGTCCAAGAACATCTACAAAATCCGGATCCGGGAAGAGCAGAAAAATCTCCCTAGACATCTCATTAGGAAATATGAGGAGAGATCCGGGAGCAAAGCTTCGCACTTTATGGTGATGGCAGCCATTGGGACAAAAGTTACCAGTCCAGACGAAGACCAAAGATCACAAGTACAACATAGGAGAGCCTATGGGACAGTACGTGATAGGTCAGATTTACCCAACGGAGGGAGGTGGGAAATCACACGTCAGGGAAAGGACAAGAGGGAAACTTTCCCCAGTAACCAAGTTCAAAAGGGGTGGGTAACGTCGGAAAAGACGCGGAATACCCAGGACTCCAACCGAAGATTGGCTGACCAGATACAATATCGCCCAAGATGGTCCTGGAAGCAAAGGTCCAGGAGATTTGGGAAAGACGACTCGGTCCAACGAGGACGAGGGGGAACATCCCCAGAGGCAAAGCCGGGGGAAACCAAGAGGACATGGAAGCAGTGTTACAATCAGGATGGGACGATCCGTCTGTATTGTGAGCCATCGCTTACGCCAGTGGAAAGGAGGTCGACTGAACGTACAGGAGCGATGAGCCAACACTAGTTTCAGTCATGAGTAGTATGGTAGGGTGCATATGAGGTCGCCTACTGGATGAGGTGTTGATCCATGTGAGAATCCAATCATATCATCAACACGTGATGTTCATAGCTACTTCAAAGAAGCTCAACGCACGGTGGATGTGATGGACGTTGTTGCTGCAACAGGACAACTTCACAGTGGAAGATCCCTGGGAAGGAGAATGTAGGAGCGGATTTCTTATCTAGACATCCAACTCCAGAGGAAGAGGAATAAGTTGGAGGATCATAGGAATCAAAACTACAGGGATGAAGAGTAGACGCGGTCAACCCTCTTAAGAGGGGGCCTATGTCACGGAAAAAACTGCAGTTTAGTGATTCCTTGATAACTTACATATTAAAATACAAGGAAGGAGGAGGGTTAACCATTGTGTACGTCATTCTGAGAGGAGGAATAAAATTAACGATCATTGACCTACGAATATAAAAATAGGATCCAGGTGTTCGCCGAGTTCATTGCTTGACGATATGACCGGACACGGGAAACGGTACGATCGCGTTGGGGGAAACTTCGACACCGGACAAACACAGCGGGAGACGGTGATCAGAGAATAGAGTTCTTTGAAGTGCGACCAGCGATGAACGGAGGAACAGCGTAACCACGGAGAGAAATGAACAACTAACCACTACGTGATTTCCCCGCTGTTTGATGGGCAGGATACGGCAAATGTGATTGTAGATCAAACAATCAACGGTGGATTGGACACTTGTTATAAATAGTAGCAACTGGGGTTGCTAGTTAGTGTGTGTTCCAAACTGGGCTGAATGAGATATGCTCCTGAGTGGGGAAAGAAATACACGTCCCTAATGGTTTAAAGAAGAGGGGATATTAGTGTGTTATTCGCTAGTGTATTTCGATTCCAGTAGGATAAGTGCATATATAAGGTTCAAATCCCCCTATTGAAATCAGAGAAGAGATGAAGGTTACTGCACTTGAGCAAATAAAGTACCTACTTAGAACCAACAAGAACATAGACATGTTTTAATATGAAGAAGTGATAACTTAACGTCAAATACAGAACACTGTATGCTCAAACGAATATACAACTAAAACCCTTAAAAGGAAAAGACGTTAACCTGTGGCAAGCAGGGATACTTAAAACTGCATGCAATTGCACTGTGCCGAAACATTAAACTTTATTAACAATAGACATGGTGTAGAACATTCATAGTAACTCTAGACAATGTTGGATAGTGGCTGTGTGTATTCAGAGGTGGATTATAATACCTTCCAAAACGGGAAATATATGAACTTCAGTGACTTACCAAATCGGATTATTTTCTGGTGATAAGACATTGAACAGTTGTTTTCTTCAAGAATTGGATTAAGTCCAGACTCAAGCAGGAGGAGATCATTCAGGGTGAGATCACTCCATTTCTGTGTGTGCTGTCCTGTGTTTTGGCCGACAGAAAAGGCGAGAAGAACTTACGAAGTCTACCGTCCTATCTTGCATTCACACTAGCAGACAATACCAACTACATATACACAGTCCATACATACACCAGACATAGTTTTTTTTTTTTTATTAATAAATCTTTTATTTATCGTTGAAAGGAACTGTTGTCGGAGTATGTGTTGAGGGAATAACCGAGAGAGTGAAAGAAATAGATATATGGAAGGGAAGACAGAAGGGAGGAGTGTAGACAGAAGTCAGTCAATAATCCCAACAGATAATAAGTTTGAAGATGTGCTTGTTGATTCCACATTCCTCCCGGGAAAACAAGTGACATAATTGGTGGAGCAGCGAGGTAGAACATAATACCCATATGAACTGGAGGCATAACAGGGCATATGCATAGAGGGGTACCTGCATATTGGCACAGGCATAGCGGAGTACCTGCATGTTGGGACATACTGATTGGAATAAATATAAGTATACATTGATGACTTTTAATGGAAGGACGTCCATTGGATATATGGTGCCATTACATTTATGGTAGAAACCTTTCATTAAGGCTGGTGACTTTACAGTGAGAAAGTTCCAGACAGGGTGAATGTGGATAGGTGGTAAGACACATTACATACCTAGTCACACGGTCACACGTCTACATAAGTCTTTATCCTATATCTCCTCTTGTGGATGAGAGAGTGGTTGTGAGGTACTGTGTGGTGTTGTAGACATTATAATATTAGATATACATAGGGGAAAATGATATAGGTTCTAGGTAGATTATCTGTTTATAGGAAGGACTTCTTTATTGCTTGGAGGTGTCTGTACTCAACTTGCTGACTTACCTGCTTTAACTATGGCAACTCCTAAAGTAACTACAGCCGAACTGAGGGCCAACGGGGAGGCAATTGGTTTAGCTGGTTCGGAACTAACTGATTACATACAGGAACGAGAGAGGGAAATTCGTCAAGCGGAAAGAGAAGATCGGAAGGCCTAGTTGGAATTGAGAAGAATAGAGGTGGAGACCAAAAGAATGGAAATGGAACAGGAGACCAAGCGACTGGAAATGGAACAGGAGGCCAAGCGAATGGACAGGGACCAGGAGACCAAGAAACTGGAAATGGAACAGACTGCCAGGAGACAAGAAATGGAACATGAATACCGCTTGAAAGAGTTAGAACTCAAGACGCAAACTAAGGGTGAAATAGATGCAGCAGAAGGAAGTTCATCTTCACCTGGGGCAACCCACATGATTGGACAGGGTTACCATGCCATGAAGTTTCCCTTGGCGGTCTTTGATGGAAGTAAAGAGAAGATATACCAGTTTTTGGATCGGTTCGAGGCCATGGCAGTCGCTATGGGACTGGATAGAACCCGATGGGCTCTTAAATTATCCCAGGCTTTACGTGGTTCAGGGTACGAGGTCTACACACGCCTACCACCAGGACATGAAAATCAGTATGAGGAATTAAAAGCCGCTTTGATGAAACATTATGAAGTCACAGCACAAACGTATCGGAAGAAGTTTAGATCGTCTAGACGAGAGCCGGGAGAACTATTCGCCGCCTACAGTCTGAGGCTGAAATCCTATCTCCAGAAATGGATGGACTTGGCAGAATTCAAGAGGGATTATGAGAGTCTCGAAGAGATGATGGTGGTCGACCAGATGCGAAAGCAAATGTCGAAACCTCTCAGAACCTTCTTGGGAGAACAAGGGGCGGAACGGATTGATGTTGTGAATAAGCTGGCGGAACGATTCGTAGAGGTACATGGGGAGGCTGCGGAACTAAGTACACAAACCAAAGGTCAGGAGAAACAAGAGAAAAAGAAACCTAAAAACTGGGAAGGAGAAAAAGTGGAACCTTATATAAAGGCGTCAATGGAGAGTTCAGAGAAGGTGAAGGAAGGAAACCAAAACACCTCGAATGCTTCAGCGAAACGACAGTGGTCCGAGAAGTGGTGTTCATTCTGCAAGGTGCCATCTCATAACACGAAGGACTGCAGATCGAAACCTAAAAGTTCTTACTTCGCAGCATGCAAAGTGATTCCTACGAAGGTGATCACAGACAAGGCTGAGGTCGGCGAAGGAGATAGGAACAAAAAGGACACACGGAAACCTAGGAAGGGAACATGGTGCACACACTGCCGGTCGAAAACACATAATTCTGTGGACTGCAGATGCAAGGCAGAAGACGCCAAATGCATAACCAACCTCGAGGAATCAACAGAGGAAGGCAAGGAAACGGTCAAGGAGATGGAAGACACTCAGGACCAAGAGAGACCACCTGTGGTTGAACTGATTGAAGTAAATGGCCAACAGGTTGCTTGTCTCTACGATACCGGTTTGGATGGGGAAGCTGTGATAGACGCCAGCTTGGTACGCCCAGACCAACTTACAGGGGAGACCATAGAGATACAGCCGGCAATGAGGAGTGTTGTTACCATGACGCTGCCAATCGCCAAGGTGGAGATTAAATCCAGGTACGTCATGGGCATTATTCCAGCTGCTGTATTATCTGACTCCTTATTTCCCATGATCATTGGCACGAAATATGTCTTTTTGGGGATGCCCAAACAGCCAGCCCACAAGGGAACAGTAGTCAGTGGATCTCAAGGGAAGGAAAAAGCGACAGAGACACTATGCGACAACTCAGGGATAGGAGAATTGCATACTGCCCAGAGGAAGGATACTACGTTGCGTCCTTGCTACAGGAAGCTGCAAAGAAGTGCTGAGCCACCAGAACGGGGACAGTACTTTCTGAAGAATCGACTACTCTATCGGAGAGCTGGGAGGGGAGATAACCTGCACGAGCAGTGGGTGGTTCCAGAGACCCACCGTCCTCACATTCTTCAGAGTGGACACATCATAGGCGAGAATCGACATATGGGTGTCCGAGAGACCTTGCAGCAAATTTCCGGCCATTATTGCTGGCCAGGAATGACCGGAGATGTACGCCGGTGGTTGAAGTCTTGTTCAGAGTGCCAGAAAGCACCACCCAACAAGCGGACGAAGAGTAAAAAAACTCTTAAAGTGGAAGACAAAGTGGAAGTGTGGAGTCCAGAAGAGGCTAATATACTACAAGTAAGATGGAAAGGACCTTATCCTGTGGAAAAGGTTGTGTCCAAGAACATCTACAAAATCCGGATCCGGGAAGAGCAGAAAAATCTCCCTAGACATCTCATTAGGAAATATGAGGAGAGATCCGGGAGCAAAGCTTCGCACTTTATGGTGATGGCAGCCATTGGGACAAAAGTTACCAGTCCAGACGAAGACCAAAGATCGCAAGTACAACATAGGAGAGCCTATGGGACAGTACGTGATAGGTCAGATTTACCCAACGGAGGGAGGAGGGAAATCACACGTCAGGGAAAGGACAAGAGGGAAACTTTCCCCAGTAACCAAGTTCAAAAGGGGTGGGTAACGTCGGAAAAGACGCGGAATACCCAGGACTCCAACCGAAGATTGGCTGACCAGATACAATATCGCCCAAGATGGTCCTGGAAGCAAAGGTCCAGGAGATTTGGGAAAGACGACTCGGTCCAACGAGGACGAGGGGGAACATCCCCAGAGGCAAAGCCGGGGGAAACCAAGAGGACATGGAAGCAGTGTTACAATCAGGATGGGACGATCCGTCTGTATTGTGAGCCATCGCTTACGCCAGTGGAAAGGAGGTCGACTGAACGTACAGGTGCGATGAGCCAACACTAGTTTCAGTCATGAGTAGTATGGTAGGGTGCATATGAGGTCGCCTACTGGATGAGGTGTTGATCCATGTGAGGATCCAATCATATCATCAACACGTGATGTTCATAGCTACTTCAAAGAAGCTCAACGCACGGTGGATGTGATGGACGTTGTTGCTGCAACAGGACAACTTCACAGTGGAAGATCCCTGGTGTCAAAGACTGAAGGAGGAGGCAGGAAGCCTGCCTCATGATAGAACACCACCGGGACGTGGGGTCAACCTCAGATTGAGTAGAGGGAACAGAGTGCCCGGGATCAGGGCAGGATAGATGATAGAAAAGGGGGACTATTAACTAGTCCTCACACGAAGGCGTTGACCAGATAGTTAGCACTACTGGTCACGACAGAATCACGCCTGCGTGATAGCAACGTTTAGCACTCAAACCAAAGCCAGCTAATAGAAGCGTGCTAACTGACCTAGCACGCAAAGAGCCGAAGGGCGTATGAAGGTCCTTCCGCGTGGCGTGTAGCGACGCGAGTGAAGCAAGTCAGACTGGGGACTGACTCTGTAGTGTTCACATCGTATAGAATAGATATGTGTTTTCATATAGCCTAGTAGATAGAGATTAGCTATAGGGTAGGAAAACTAGTGATAGAGAATATTGTGACTTTATGTGTGATTAGATAGCGACTGTTTTTGCAATTGTAAAGAGCCAACGGCAATAAAATGTACCATTTCATTCCTCGCACACGACTTGCAAGTTTCTTGTAGGGTGTGGGAGAAGTAATCCGATGTTGCCTGAAACATGAGTTGTTGACACCTGGGAAGGAGAATGTAGGAGCGGATTTCTTATCTAGACATCCAACTCCAGAGGAAGAGGAATAAGTTGGAGGATCATAGGAATCAAAACTACAGGGATGAAGAGTCGACGCGGTCAACTCTCTTAAGAGGGGGCCTATGTCACGGAAAAAACTGCAGTTTAGTGATTCCTTGATAACTTACATATTAAAATACAAGGAAGGAGGAGGGTTAACCATTGTGTACGTCATTCTGAGAGGAGGAATAAAATTAACGATCATTGACCTACGAATATAAAAATAGGACCCAGGTGTTCGCCGAGTTCATTGCTTGACATTGATTGAACAGTTGTTTTCTTCAAGAATTGGATTAAGTCCAGACTCAAGCAGGAGGAGATCATTCAGGGTGAGATCACTCCATTTCTGTGTGTGCTGTCCTGTGTTTTGGCCGACAGAAAAGGCGAGAAGAACTACGGCACATACGAAGTCTACCGTCCTATCTTGCATTCACACTAGCAGACAATACCAACTACATATACACAGTCCATACATACACCAGACATAGTTTTTTTTTTATTAATAAATCTTTTATTTATCGTTGAAAGGAACTGTTGTCGGAGTATGTGTTGAGGGAATAACCGAGAGAGTGAAAGAAATAGATATATGGAAGGGAAGACAGAAGGGAGGAGTGTAGACAGAAGTCAGTCAATAATCCCAACAGATAATAAGTTTGAAGATGTGCTTGTTGATTCCACATTCCTCCCGGGAAAACAAGTGACAGTGGGTTAGCTTTCCCTATTACCGGTGTTCCTCGACATCAAGCAGACCCACTCCAACTTCTGAAGTACTTGTAATTTACGTCCCTGGTCAAAGAGCCGATCTCCCTGGCCTAGGCGTTAAACGACTTTCTCCGTAACCCCGTTCATCCACGTAGGTTAACGCAGCGCGCGGAGAATTGGAAGCGGTTCTCGCCGCGTTGGTAACTTACGGGATAAGTGAGCAGGCCGCTCAGAAAGCAATGGCAAACTACTGAGCGTAATCTTGCCAAGAAATCAACAACAGCGGTAAAATGCTGGTGCTTATAGCGATGTCCTGTAAAGGATATGCGAAAAAAAAGTCACGGATGAGAAATCAACATTTTAGTCGAACAACCGGTGTAGAGGTTGAACTTGCTATCTCGGATTCAGCAACACGGAAGTTTAAGAGCGAACGTTCTTATCCATTCGGCCAAGCTGACCTCAAGTGTATGTTTTTAAAGAAACTACATCGTACTTGCCCTTGACCTCGGAAAATTGGAACCCATTGCTAACCTTCTCTGACAACGGCAAAGAGAGAGATTTTATTTCCTTCGCTGCAACCCCCCCCCCCCCCCCCCCCCCCAACTGGCGCAGTCTCATCACAGAACGACAAGCCGCCTGCCTATACAAAGCACGAAATCCAAAACTCCAGCAATGACCCTCGTGTGTCTCCGGAAAAACTCGACCCTTGGTCTGAAGGATGCAATTCGAAAAAGAACCAACTATAGAGCTCAAGGCAAACGGTCAAACGGCTTGACCATTGCGCAGTAGAGACCCCTACCACAAATCCCCTCTTTAGCCCTTTAAACTAATTTTTTTTTAAATAATAATAAAATGAGACAAAAATAAATCGAAGTCTTGTGACATGCTGCACGTTTTGACACTGTAAAGATCACCTGACACCAGTTTCAAAACCAAAACACGCTAGGCACGGAATGCTTCCAGTGAATGTTGAAGAATGGAAGCGGAAGTGGGTCGTTACAAAATGCCAGGATAAAGTTGGACGTGTCGGTCGAAATGCGTAGTTGGCAGTGTTGGTGTAAATGTACATAAGGCAACAATCAGTTAAGAGTAGTGCGTCCTTTGCAGGTCACACTGGCATGGAGAGATCGGGAATGATGGGGGGGGGGGGCGTGGTTCCTGGCAGAAAGGACTAGGGTGGACCAGCAAGAGGATGGGCAGAGGACATTGCAGACACCTTGGGCATGAGGGTGCGGACGGCGGGAGAACTGGCCAGAGATCTATAGTGTTTTTTTGTTTTGTTGCCTCAATATAAAATTCAATATCTCAGTAACCAACTGAGGTAAAATGATGAGATTTAGTATATAACCTTATCATTATGTCCACCCAACAAAAAAATTTTTGTTCTGGAGATCTTACAGCAGATTTCAAAGTTAGTTTATATGCGGTATATTAATTACGATTTAGAGATTACGTCCATGATTTTAACAGTATTACACCTTCACCAAGAGACGTTCCGGCAGATTTTGAAATTTTCACGTGATTTCCGTTTTGAAACAAACAGCGCGAAGATTCAGAGGTGTCTCCAAATGGGTGTTCTTTCATGAAACGTGATTATATAAATAAACTAGCTGACAAGGCCCGGCTTCTGGCGGGGATCTATCTATCTATTTATCTATCTATCTGCCTACCTGCCTGCCTGCCGGCGGACCGACCGACATCTATCTATCTATCTGTCTGTCTGCCCACCCACCCGCCTGCCTGCCTGCCCACCCACCCGCATGCTTATCTATCTATCTATCTATCTATCTATCTATCTATCTATCTATCTATCTATCTATCTATCTATCTATCTGCCGGCCGGCCGGCCGACCGACCGACCGACATCTATCTATATATCTATCTTTCTATCTATCTGGCTATCTATCTATCTATCTATCTATCTATCTATCTATCTATCTATCTATCTATCTATCTATCTATCTAATCTACCTACCTGCCTGCCTGCATGCCGGCCGGCCGGCCGGCCCACCGACCGACCCACCGACTCACCCACCCACCCAGTCAGCCAGCCAGCCAGCCACCCACCTACCTTTCTGCCTACCTACCTACCTACCTTTCTGTCTGTCTGTCTGTCTGCGCTATTAAATATTGATAAAAGTTACTGGAAAAAACGTCAGGACCATGTGTTGAAAGAGGAAGAGGACTATTAGAGAAAGGATGGATTGACTTTTATGCAACCGAGAACAATCATCAACATACTGGAATCGTCCGACACAGATTAAGGTCTGAGCAGATCGCAGACCTTAATCTACGTACACACTTACTGGGATATTTTGCTCCAACTATTCAGACGAATTGCAGGCCCTAAACATTACAGCATCAGCATCAGCTGAAGAAACAAGAAGGAAATGAAAAATAAAGTAAGAAATATACTCCTTCTACTTTCCTGTTAATTTACAAATTATTTACCCCGTGCCTCTGTAAATTCTCTGTCTTTACTAATATTACACATTGCACCCCTCTCGGGATTCTCCGTGGTGAAGTGGTCAAGCCGTCTGACTCGGGCTCCGAAGGTTGTATGTTCGATTCCGGGCCGCGTCCTTCATTTCACGAGTGCATTTTTTCGGAGACTCCCGAGGGTCGTCGCTGGAGCTACGGAGTTCGTGCTTTGTGCGACGCTTTCCGCGCTGCGGAAAGAAACTGAGCCATATGGGATAAACACTAGGTGCAATGCAGCCGACCCTGTCGATTTTAAGCTAATTCTTTCATTGCACCCACTCTCATACGAATCCGGATACGCCTTTGTGTGTTAAGAGAATTGACATGTCTCACATTGCCGTAAAAATAACTTCGTTAGCGAGAAATCACTAGTTGTTCAGCAAAAGATCAAAGGAATGTCGCCGCTTTCAATGATTTAAGTTGTTTTTGGACCTATCAAAGACATATTCCTTGGGTGGGGGTAAATATAAGACGGCTGGAAAAATTTCATAACGATGCAACAGACAGTTTTCAAAATAATTGATCGTGAATGACGGCGTTCGTTTGTGGACATACTATAGACGCTTGTAGACGTGGCGCGATGACAGCGACGTTCTGTGAAGGGCCTGATACATCAGAGAGGGAGAGATGGGGAGAGAAGAGGGAGAGAGGGGAGAGAAGGGGGAGGGAGGGAGAGGAGGAGGGAGAGAGGGGGGCGGAAAGAGAGGGGAGGGAGAGGGGGACGGAAAGAGAGGGGAGGGAGAGAGAGGGGGAAGAGAGAGAGCTAGAGAGAGACGCAAGAGGAAGAGAGAGAGAGAGAGGGGGGGTAGAGATAGAGAGAGCAGACAAGGAGGATATATATACTGATTCTGAACATATTAATGAGCTCCCGTTCGAGTTGTGCAAAACGAGTGTGATTATCATTTAGCGTCATCATAGGGAAATATGACGCCCTTGGAGATGGTGTAAAAACCGTAATGTGATTAGAGAAATTAGACTTACGCTGTCACACATTTTTTTGGGGGGGATATACTAGAAAACATTGTGACAACTGCACAACTGATGGGGAAAGAGTAAGGGGAGGGCAGAGAAATAAATACCTGGATGACCTGATTACATGACATAATCGAGACAAGCACGCAGACCTAATCCAAGACTGGCGATTGTGTAAGATGGCGAGCAGTGATTGTGTAAGATGGCGAGCAGTGATTGTGTAAGATGGCGAGCAGTGATTGTGTAAGATGGCGAGCAGTGATTGTGTAAGATGGCGAGCAGTGATTGTGTAAGATGGCGAGCAGTGATTGTGTAAGATGGCGAGCATTGATTGTATAAGATGGCGAGCAGTGATTGTGTAAGATGGCGAGCAGTGACCGCTCACGCTAATCCAAGACTGGCGATTGTGTCAGATGGCGAGCAGTGACTGCTCACACTTATCGGCATGGCACATGATGATGAGTTTCTAGTCCATCTTCATCACAGACGAAGATCGGCCTCTACACGCCTGTGGGTTGACCTAGCCTCGTAACAGATCGTTAAATGTGAAGCAAAGTTGGTGGGAAAGTGGGATTATCTGATATCACTTCACTTCCCTGTGAAAGTATCTATCTGATGTATAATTACCCGTATTCCTACTTTCCACAAAGTAATTTTTAAATATAAGTCAAAGCTTCGCCATTGTAAAATCACATCAATACTTTATTATTCAGATTTGTTTTATGGTGTTCACAAAATATGAATATAATCGAATTTTATGTTCCTCTGATCTCAGTAATAAACGAAGGATCGATAAAGGAATACGGCACACTCTTGCCGCTTGCTGTGGGTTTTAGTTTTAAAATAATGCCTTTCTGGGAAACAGAAATAATCTTCGCTAATGGCGTCTAGGCGGAGTCCCGTCTATTGCTTTGGATCGCTGCATTAGCTTTGGTCAGGGAAATCAAACAGCGGGCGCACTTTAATTATCGCGATATCTTATTGTCGTCTGCACTCTAGGGGACGGGGCATGAGGTAAAAATGTCAAATAGCTGCGGAATCTTCGAGGACATTCAAAGTTATTGATAGGCTCTCAGAGAAGCAAGAAAAAACAATGGTTGCTACATGACACATTCGACTACATACACTGTGAAAGCTGTGGACACATTGGCATCCGAACCTGTCTCCCAATGGCCACAGCGTATTATTGAAGGAGCATATGTACTTCAACGCAAGGTCTTTTAGACAACCTAAATATTCTGTCCCTACTTCATTGTAGACGGTACTACCTGCTTTCTGTTGGCGCCAAATGTTGGCGGCGCTCACCTAACCGTACACCCCACACTGTGCCAACGGCTTCGGTTGGAGGGAGGGTACAAGCCTTATCCCAGTGCGAGGAAATGCAACCTACAGACTAAATGTAATGGCAGGGCAGACTAGGCCCTAAGCCTTGGTCGGCAACTGGTCTAGGATGGAAGCTCTGAGAGGCAGACAGAGTATTGCTTTGCTGATCCTGCAGCTTGTCTTGTTCCAGACGAATTGGTGTTACCTTTCCTCTGGAGTAAACTAGACAGGCCGAGAGAGAGAGAGAGAGAGAGAGAGAGAGAGAGAGAGAGAGAGAGAGAGAGAGAGAGAGAGAGAGAGAGAGAGAGAGAGATCATTCTGCATGGGCAACACAAGGTCTCTAAATCCAGCCCAGGCTTTGTGTTATGAATAGGTATAACTCCATTTTACAAACTCTCGTCTGTCATGACAGCAAAATGCCAGTCACTTCATTGTTCACTCCGTGGTGAAGGCGTTACGGACGCAGTTCCGTAATTCCGCATACCCGCGTTCGAAACACAGCTGCGGGTGATTTGGCAACATACCACCTTGCGTTGAGTTTTTACGAAATGGTATGGGTACCGATCGTTCAGAAAGCAACGGCAAACTACTGAACGTAAACTTGCCAAGATCTCATAACAGTAAAAAGACCCCGATGTTGACTGCGACGTCATGTAAAGGATACGCAACTAACTTTAATTTCATTGTTTAGGCTCATGTGGCTGATAAACCTGGCTAGTGATGACACACTTGCGTTCGATTTTCATAGGATCCGGCCTGTCCTTCTCACACCACCAAAGGTCAGTACGAATACATCCAAAGAAATCAGTCAACTTGAGCTGGTTGTCATCTCCATATAGTTTGTCCTCAAATTAAGCAGGCGTAGGCCAAAATAATGTTCTCTGCCCTGCACACGTCGGACACTCCTGCAACAAATATTTAGCTGTCGTTTTACCAGTTCCACAGCTATAGGGTGTATTTTTAATGACTGTGGTTTTTTTTTGAAAATATTGCCGTTCCAAGTTTTGTATTTACCCTATGTGACCTCATGCAACATAAAAGGTAAATACAAAACTTAGAACGGCAATATTTTCAAAATACCCCATTAATACACACAAACATGTTGTAAGTTCAGCCTATATGAAGATTGTTACGTGTCCTCTTTGTTGGAGTTTGTAATATGCATAAGCTTTCTGGAAAGGGGTGGGGAGTGGGTGTGGAGAGAGAAGGGTTGGGTGAATGCGCTCACTCCCACTTGGCTCTATAATTGTTTCTTATAAATCTCTTGGCTTCATAACAGGTTATGTCTATATAAAACTGAAGTAGTCCTCCATCTTCCTCTGCCAGTTTATTGATTTCTTCATTTCCATGTATGTTTAATGTGAAGGGGTCCATTGTATGAGAACCCTTTTGGATTCATTGTAAGATTTAAGGGGTGCTGCTGTTTGGTCTGTATGTTTTTCTGCTCTTCAATATTGAAACAACAGACATGGATCTATACACTGGACTATTTGTTTATCTTTATTTTGCCTGCTAAGATTTCTGCCGCAGTTGTGAAAGCCTCAAACTCAGCTCTGACGATACTTGAAAATTTCCCAGATACCACTAACTGTTTTCTATGCGCCATTTTTTTTTTACATTCAAGATAATTAGTCTGTTCGCACACCTTTAATTCTCACTTGCTCGTACAAATATCTTTGCATTTTTTTTTTACATGACAAGAAACAATTGTGTTATGATATTGGACAAATAAAATAAAATGGACATATACCCTTATATTAAGCTGTGTGAAAGCGTGTAAAGTACAAGTTAATTAGTCAACATATAGTCCAGTGAAGTGGTCACAGTTGCAGAATCACTAGCATCCAATGAGTCATTTGCTCGTCCCGCCTCTCTGAGGGAATTCAGGATGTCAGCCTGGTCCATCGTGCTCTGTTCTCTCAGCAGCCAAACCCACAAGCCTACCTGCTCATTAGTTTCTTCTTACACTCGCATGCCCTGGCACAAACATGAAACAACCGAGTTAGTCTTCACCTCATCAGAGATTCAAACCCTTGCCTTCTGGCCCAACCCTTCTCGATCTTCCTTATCATACTCATGGAGTCGCTGAGAAAACATGCATGGGTGAACGTTTGTGTCTCCATCTATGACACTGCCTGTATTATAGACACAACCTCCGTGGTTACACTGCTCGTGGTCACAGCAAAAGCTCCTCTGTGCTGGGCCTTGAGAACAGTGGCTAACTGGGTCTAAAAATTTTGGTTGCCAGGAAGAAAAACTACACAAAAGACACTAATATTTTAAACGTATTGTCAAATATTTTATGGGCTCATTTCATCAGGGGCCTACAATACCCACTTTCTCTCGGAAAAGTTGGCACTCTGACCAGTCCGCCACTGAACTGGCTGGGCATGTGTCGCACAACATACCCATCCGTGTTGATGATATCATTATCATCCCTGGAAGAATTGTCAAAAATCAGCGCCTGTACTTCTGTTTCAACGGCCAACGTGTAGATTACACGCCACTACCCGCCTCAAGAAAGCGAGGCTGTTTGAATGAAATCCAGACACACACCGATCCTAGTTAATAAGTCAAATCATTTACATGAAAAAGAGCACTGCAAACAAAGGACATTGATAGACTGTCACGTAATCTACACCTCAAGATTACAACCACAACCATCCCCTTCTCTTCTGAATCAAGGAGTTACCGTACTGACCGGGTAACCATTCAAACTAGGAACTTCCGCCAGCAGTATAGTTCAGCGTATCATTCACACTATGATTTCTGAAATACAACGGCATATATTAATATGTATTGAGTTCGACACAATTGTTTATAATTTCCAACATACAGCAGACTATACGCATAACATTAGCCGGTTTGTTTTAAAACGAGAGGGACAAGGCAGTAATTCACACCCTTGGAATTCAGGCTAAACAATTGTACGCGTCTACGTCTAGTCTGCCGGTTTGACGTTTAATTCTGCACAAATCAAAATACAATTTGGAAGATGTATTTGTATACACACATAGAAACTTTTAGGAAATTTTACTAACATTCATGGATAGAGGAATGTTCGGTAATTACATTATGAAATTTACATTTTATGTGCTCAAGTTTAGGTGCACATTAAACTTTTCTATATACAATGTTATTTCTCAATTCAACTGTTGTGTGAATACACAAATTAAAATTGATGTTGAAATATTATTCCCATCACAAGCTCAGACAAAATTGAAACTTATTGATTGGCGCTCATATAAGCGGAAGGAGGGAGTAGATACTGGAGGATACACCCGAATTTATTTTTGCGCTGTCTTTGTGGCCTCAAGAGTTTTCTAACTGATATTCTTGTGTCGCAAGCTTGTTAAGAGTAATTATATGAAATGTTTTAACAATCAGTTGTTTATTTTATATATAACATTTTCTTGATGTTTGTTGGATTGTTAGTAAAAATCTGTTGTTAAGAGAACATTTGTGAAATCAGTTAAGAATAATTTGTTTGCATGAGAAATGATACTGTTTTGACGTTTGTTGGGTTGTGAAGAAAACCTGGCCAGCCTGGCTACGTTACGGTGGCTTTGTGACAGGGAGCAGACGGCGGGTGTGTGTGTGATTTCTGGCGTGTTTGTTGTCATTCTAAGAATAACGTTTGATGCATTGTAACCTTATCAATTCTGTGACAAGTGATCTTGTTGTCTGCAATTATTATAAATTTATTTTGTACGAATCTTCACTATTTAGGCCGGCTACTGTCGTTGACTAATTCAAGTCAGACTGACTCATTGATGCTGCTGCGCCTTGTCTTCCTAGTTTTTTTTTTTTTAGCTTTAGTTAGTGACTTCGGGCATTTCCAGATTGAAATTCAACCCCAATAATATCGTCAATATTACACATATATTATAGATCACATATATAAAATCTTTACCTTTTCTCTACGTCTGTGAGGTTCAAGCGATACCACCTGTGAGTTTAATTTCTGTCCCTACTATTTTAATTTACTGTATTTACAAAGCGAAAGCGGAAAAACCTCAGTACATGAACATTTTAAAATTGAAATATTGTAGTTGGTCAATTATCTATAATAGTCTGTTAATTAGGCACTGTTGTTAAAGCAGGCTTTTTCTTTCTACGACAGGTGAAATAAGTCACTATTGAGGACGAAATGTTGAAGTTTTTCAAAAAGCACCCCCCTAAAGAGGGAGAAGAGAGAGAACGTATCAAGAAAGAGTTGTTCAAATTTCAAAAAGTGAGTTTTATTATTTGGTATGGTTGCCTTCTTCATTTGATATGTTCCTGTAATATTTAATCATGATTTCCCCGGGGCCACATTCAATTAAGTTGCTTGGTATTGACTTCTTTCTGATGTCCCCTAACTCTCTTACTCTACCTCTGCTGATCTTGACATTACAATATATTATACCAGTTGGTTGGCTCTTCTTCTTCTTCTTCTTCTTCTTCTTCTTCTTCTTCTTCTTCTTCTTCTTCTTCTTCTTCTTCTTCTTCTTCTTCTTCTTCTTCTTCTTCTGTCCCTGTTGAGCATGTACTTGATGTACCCTCAACAAACTCACGCCTTGCCCTACTATCTTTGCTGTCTCAAGCAGCTCCTTATATATCCTCCTCACATTTTTAATCTGTCTCTCTTCTCCAAGTGTATTTAGGTCTCCATCTACCATTCCTTTTGCCTGGAACTCTACATGGTCAGTTAGTTATCTAACATTCCAGGTGCCAGTTTCTGGAGTTTTTCCTAGGTGAAAGTCATTGACCCTGACTCATTACATCTTTCTCCATATCACGTCATACTTTTTCTTGGAGAAACTGCTCCTTTTGTCTGGGTTGGCTAAGTTGCTTTTCTTTAAGTTGTTATTGATTGAATTTTGCAGCTAAAGTTTTCTGCCAGTGTCACGGCGTACTCCTTAGTTACAACTGATAACATACATATTATGATATTAGATTACATTCATTATGACATGTTAACAAAAAGGTGAAAGAACTTGTCTATATGCCATTGTGGGATATTGGAGATATGGTGATGAGTCATTTTCTTAACTAATCTGCACTTGAAATCACAAGTTTCACTTCTGACTGGCATGGGCAAACTTTCCTTTGCAGATCCTTAACTTGCCAGTAACGTGTATCTGTTGTAGAACCCTAACTTGCCAGTACCGTGTATCTGTTCATATGCCATTACCTTTCTGTGTAATAATTAAAAACAAATACTGAGATGATACAGCCATAGAGGCTTAAAATGGCTAATGGTGAATTGACATCATCATGTTCTGGGCAAACCTTTGTCTCCCTCAGTACATGTTGCAAAGTGTGCCAATAGCTTCAGTAACACCATGGTTACAAATTCTATAGGTTCATCCTCTCATATGTTCCTCCTTGCTTGAATCATACTTAAACGAAACCTCATGCATTCTTAGTTTCATTTGTTATTGTGTCTTCAGCTAGCAGTTATTCAGTCTTAAATAGTTTTGTTTGTTACTGTGTCATCACTTAGCAGTTGTTCAGTCTTAAAAATTTCTCTATTGTATGTTCTAATTACTGGCATGTTTGAAGCAAGCAGATCTGTTTGCTCTTTGCTTCCGATGCTTCCAACTTACCAAGACCCAGTGTATCCAGGAAAGTCCTTGTAAGAGATCGGTATCTATTCTTTGTACCAACTCAGGCCATGTCTGTCCATTGTGGAACTTTTTGTGTAGTGTGGACTGAGAATCAGCCTCAGTGGTCGCTCTGGTGACTCTAGTATCCATACCCACCTCAAAGCTGCAGTGCTCAAGCCATCTCCATCTACAAACTTGTGATTGCAGCTCAGTAGACTCAGTTCTGCTTAGCAGTGACCATGCTCATGATTCTAGCTGATAATCCCCAACCAGATTTCTCTCCACTATGCACAGAAATGTCAGTGTATGCTAATCTGTGGTCTCTGCAGCCATGTTCATCTACCAGTTAAAGATCTCCAGCTCCAAGATTCACTCATACAGTCATCATGCAGCAAGTCCTTTGCAGAACAAGGAGTCTGTGACGCCCTGTGCCAGTCGTCACATTGGTTGACCCCTGCCTCTTCTAGAAGCCATGTGCCTTCCACCACTGATGATGCCTAATATGGGCAAAGTATTGTAGTTCTAAAAAACATCTGATGGCTATAGAAATTTGGTTTCTGAGGAAAATGCAACAAATACCATGGACAGACAGAAAAACCAATGAACAAGTCCTTCAAGAAACAAATGAAGATTGTAAACTGATGAGCAACATTAGACGTAGATGGTGTTGAATTCAACACCAGTATCCAGAGGGGTCAGGTCAAAGAAGAATGGCTACACAGCTACTTGCTGCCGCTGCCAAAACCGAACAAAGACCATTCTAAGATAAGCGGCTACAGAATCATTACGATGCAGAATACTGTTGGCAAGCTACTGGAGAAAATTGTAGCACACAGACTTGCTTGGGACTTGGAACAGCTCGGCTGCTTCCCGCCCACACTTGGAGGATACAGACGCAACAAAGAGTCATGGCTGAATGCGGCAGTCTTTGCTCAAGATGTTTACGAAGGATTTCAGGTCAGAGAAGAGACATGTGCGGCCGCCATAGACTTAGAGGACGCATATAACAGAGTATCTTTCGAGCACTTGACGCAAACCCTCCTCAGACTGAAAGTACACCCTCACCTTGTACGATGGATAGCTGCAGTTCTGCTCCAAAGGAAGGTGGTGTTAAGATGCGGGAGTTGGTCTTCTGAGCCGATAACGATATGTCCAGGATTGCCGCAGGGTTCACCACTGTCACCAGTACTATTCAACGTGTATACGGTGCCGATCACTGAACAACAGTTGGACGGGAGGGGTAGGACTCTGTCATTCGTTGACGACATCCTCGTGTATCGACAGGGTCGAGATAGACAGGCGGTTGCCAATGATATGCAGGGCAAACTAGATCGAATTTTCTCATGGTGTGCTGATGCCGATGTCCTTGTCAACCCTGCAAAGGCAACGGTTACATGGTTCTCACTAAACAACCATATTGTGAAAACAGACCTGCCGACAGTAAGAATGGATGGGAGCAGTTTGAGTAGAACCCAGTCAATGACATATCTTGGCGTGAGGCTTGATCGTAGCCTGTCCTTCAGAGATCATGTCGATTATGTCATAACGAAGGCTCGAAAAGGTTTGTCAGCAATGAGAGTCATGGCGACTGCCAATATCGAGCAAAGACTGCTAATACTTCTGTTCCAAGGACTTGTACTTTCACGCATCGAGTATGCCCTGGCCATCCTCACTGTCAGCCCTACACAGATTGGAAGACTCGAAAAGGTACAAAACGAAGCCATGCGCATCATTTTGGGCTGCACGAGAGACACCAGCTGTGTAGCAATGAGATACCTCCTTGACTTCCCGACAATGGAACACAGGATCAAGATCTGGAGAGCTCGTGCATACTTAAAAATAAGTGCAGATGAGCAGCACCCTCTGCATGACGCTATATTCAGAGAAAAGGGTGACAGGCTAAAGAGGGGCAAATCATGGATGGGTCGGGCGGAAGATGTCGTCAGACAGGTCTGCAGTCTTACCAGTTTCAACCCCGGCAAGGAATGGGTGCCGGTGCCTCCAGCCTTTAAGTGCACTTTCTCCTGCATTATCACACTCGACAGACGGTGCAGAGAGCAGAACCCTGCCGCTGTCAATGCAGAGGTTAACGCGCTCATCTATGAACACTCAGATAGCCCCGAAGTGCTCATCTATACAGATGGATCTGTTGTAAAGCAGCAGAGAAGTGCGTGGGCATTTACAGCCCGTTCAGCGGGCCGAACCATTCAAGAATCCAGTGGTGCCCACTGTATGACCACGAGCAGCATGACGATGGAGGTGATGGCAGTTACACAGGCTTTCATATGGCTGGAATCACAGCATTATACCAACGTGTGTGTACTAAGTGATTCAATGAGCATGATTCAGAAGGTCGAAGCTGGATCTGTACGTAGACAGTGGACTGAATCGCTGCGGAAGTCTGTTGTCCGTAAAGTCACCTTCATCTTCGTCCCGGGACATGCGGGAGTCGAGGGAAATGAATGAGCTGACAAACTGGCTGGCTCTGCACCCCCTGTAGATGGCCAGCCCATGGATCGTGCCGATGTTATTAACGTCCTTAAAGATTTGGCGAGAACAGAGGATTTTGACGTCAGTGATTCCACATCGCTGTCCAGGATGAAAGACCTGGGAGTAAGAATCGGCACAGCCAGACGCGAGAGGTACATCGGGAAAACAAAGTGCCTCGTCAACCAACACAGAACTGGCACTATTAGCCACCGGACGCTGATGCATATGCTGGGGGGAGGATCTGAGCACCTATGGACATGTCCGGAGTGCAACGAAGATACCCCAACTGATAACTGACAACTGATAACTGACAGACGTAGATGGTCAAAATATTTTGGGCATGTTATGAGAAGAAATGAATTGGAGAACTTGGTGACAACTAGTAAGATCGAAGGGAGGAGACCAAGGGGAAGGCTGAGAAGTAAATATCAGGATGGCTTGGCCGTGTGGGGACGAGACAGAAACACGGAGCTGATTCACGACTCTGGTGATCGAGTGAGATGGCGAGTCATGACCGCCCTCGCTTATCGGCATGGCACATGATTCATTGATTGTAGTTCTTGACACGATGCCGTTAAAGAGCCAGTTTTCTTTGATGTTCAGATCTGGTGTAGTGTCACTATTTTTCTTCTGGTTAAACCTGGACCACTGTTGACTGGCAAGCCATGTAGCATTGGAAAAGGTTTAAAATTGGAGGATTGAAACAGTTTTAAGTCTGAATTTCACGACGTCTGTGAAGTTTACATGTGTTGTAAATAGCAAGATTTGTGAGGTATTTTGTTATAAACACAGTAATATTTGTGGGGTTCTTGTTATAAATAGTATCATTCATGAGGTCTTGATGCTATAATTGCAGTAAGATTTGTGGGACGTTTATGTTATAATAACAGCAATATCTGTGACGTTCATGTTATAGACACTGTATTCGTGAGGTTTCAGTGTTTCGCCATCTTAGAACTCACGGTTCCATACTTTCAACCCCACTGGATGAAATGAATGGTCATTATCATTCTTGATGGACAAACAACAACACACAATATACAGAATGATTTGTGAGCTTTATGTTGTCATCATAGTAATATTTGTAAGGTTTTGATGTTATGAATACGTTAATACTGGGTGGTATAAATACAGTATATTTGGTGTGGTTTAGATGTCATAATTACAGTAAAGTTGGAATGTGATAAACACAGAAAGGTTAGAATGTAATACACAAAATAAGGTTGGAATGTAACAAAGACATGAATTGTTAAAATGTACACAACACTGACAAGTAGGAATGTAATAAATCCAGCAAAGTTGGAAGGTTAAACTATAATAAACGTTGTAAGGTTACACTATAATGCAGACATTTAAGCCTATGAGGCATTCATTCATGAACAGTACAGTTTGTGAGGTTTGAGTCTATAATTAACCCAGCACAGATAGTGGAATCCTTACAACTAACTTGTCAATATTTCGTGTATTCACAGTGTGTTGATCATGGATTCCCATCCAAACCTAGCGCGCTTGCCTATGATCCAAAGCTTCGCTTGTTGGCCATTGGCACCAAGTCTGGATCTCTGAGAATGTATCCTTACTTTATAATTATGTATATTGTTATTACTGTTCAATGGTGTGTGATTAATATAAGCAAACATAAGCACAGTGGCTGTTCCATTACATAGGAACAGGAGTGTCCTCAAAATAAAAGCCTGTTTAGTTTATTTCATCATGACTGTATAGTTCAGAATTCTTTATACATAAAACTAACAGTGACAGAAGCTGGTGCTGCTGCCCCTTGGAGCTCTTGGGATTTTTGTGAATCCTCTGGAAGACTGGGATTTGGCTCACGTCTGGTGCGTTTACTTTGATGTCTGAGCCCTGAAAAGGGCTTGCAACTATCAAAGTGAGTGGTTTCATGTAGAAACTTCTGACATGATGCCAAAGTACCACCTCCATAGAGGCTGTTGCAGAGCTGTCCTTCCCCTCCCCAAGCTCAGAAGCCAGTGGGGTGTATAAGACTGGTACTGCAACTTCACATCTGTGAAGAGACATTACGATGTACCCAGTTCATGATTCAGCACAGGATGCATGGCTGGTTGGGATTGGGCAGAGGTTTCCATCACATGTTTGGCTAGCTCATGGTCAACAGTCACCCACCCATTGCCTAGTGGGTCACATGGGTATTACATTTCTATATACACGCTGATCTGGCAGACATTTTATTGTGATTTTCATAAAGTCTGACTGCCTGATTTATTTACAAAATTATTGCACATTTAATCATGTTATGAAATGTCTTCTTTATAAAACTTGTTCCCAAGTAGAAAGTGAATGCGATAGCTGCAGTGTCGTGGGTAGGAGTCTCTTGTATGGCTCAGAAACAGTGGGAGCTGTACTATATGCTATCAGTACATGGCATACTATCATGCTAGCTTTAAGAATAACATTGAGGAATATTATCTTCAAAATAAAAAGATTGCATTGTAGGTTTTGGAATCCATGTGGTAAAAGGAATGCACTGACACTAAGACTTATGGAGAGTTGGTTATAAACTCTCTAGAAGAGACCCAATGCATTGGCATTCCAGGCGTCTCTGCTCTGAATATCTTCTTCTTCTTCTTCTTCTTCTTCTTCTTCTTCTTCTTCTTCTTCTTCTTCTTCTTCTTCTTCTTCTTCTTCTTCTTCTTCTTCGTTCGCTAGAATTTGTCTATAACTGCAATGTTGTCTCTTGTATGAATTTAATTGTTTCTCTGAATAGGACTTGTATCTGTTAGAGTCAGATTGGTGTAGGGACTTTCCTGCTGACCTGGTACTGAAGTACCATATCTATGGAGCTGTCTTTCCCCTCTTGAAGATCTGAAACCATGAAGTGTGCTAGACTGATCTTGGAACTTAACATCTGAAGGGAGGCCTCAATCTTCTCTTTCTTTCTCTTCCTACATTTACCTCAGTGAAATGTTGGAAGGAGATGTAAAGATCTTTTATGTGCTCTTTCTAATGCTCTTTGTAAGTTGGTATTCATTTCTCTAAGGTTGTTCTTGATACCATCACTCTGACTGTTAGTGGCATGGCAATCCTGGAATGTTAGCGAAACTGATACACCCAGTCTGTAGGTGGACTGCACTATGAACAGATTTCCTAAGGTCTTGACCTGTGTTAAAACCTGCTCTTGCAACTTCAGAGACCCACTTATGGAGAGTACATGTAATGTTGAGTAATGTTGAAACATGCATGGAACAAACTCTAAACAATGGCAAAAGACAGATGACAAGCTGGTTGAACTTCTGGGGGTGGCAGTTTAGGTCATCATATTTATAAAATAAGTACACACTGAGCTATTTCCTGAACTTGTTGACAGTTATGGCACTCCCGGCTTTGAGGTCACTGCTGTGCATGAGGGTGATGTGTCCGTCTCTAGCATTTTCTTCATTCCAGAAGAGGTGAGTGGCAGCAGTCTCCTCTTGTTTATGAGTAATTTAATTGTTTCCTGTTCCAGGGATGTCAAGATCAAGTTTGTGTTGTGTCATGTTGGGGATGCTGTTATTGCAGTGTAGAGCTACAGACCTTGTTGCTCGTGTGCAGTCAATATCTTATAGAAAGAGTCTGCTGCTTGGTTGTGCTTTCACTGGAAACAGTGGAGATAGAATTTGGTTTGGTGTTGGTTAAGGATCACTTCCAGGTCACACAGATAATTCCATAAGCACTTTAGTCTCCCATAGATCACATGAGGGGAATTGCAGCACAAAATCCAGAGCAACTGCAAAGATCCATATGTGTCTATACTAAAATCAGACGTGCTATAAATGTTTTTTAATTTTTGAAATTTGCTGCAGCGGCATACTTGGCCAGCTCTTTTAGATTTTCAGCTGCAGAATGATTCTTAATGTGCGCAGTATGCATGAGATGCCATTTTCATAATTCCCTGTCATACAGAGTGGAAGGTTCAGAGTCGATTTGTAAGCAGACCAGTTTGCATTGGTTTCAGTGGTACGAGGCGTTGGCCTTTCATAAAGCAATGGCAGACTACTATAGCCTAGTAAATCAGGAACAGCAATACATGGTGGGGTTGAATGCAACATCCTGTAATGGATAAACAGCTAACATGTTTATAGCGTGTGGAAGCAATAGCATTATAAACTGATACAAAATTGTGATCAAAATTTTTTTGGTTTCTCCTTATCCCTCCTTCTTTTGCTTCCTCTTCTGCGTCTCTTTCTTCCTTCTTCTTCTGCTCCTTTCTCCCTTCTTGTTCTTGTTTTTTCTCCTTCTTCCTTCTTATTTAATCTTACTCTTCTTCTTAAGGAGTTTAGAGGAAAATTAACTTTAAAAGAAAATCAATTTCAGTTCTCCCACTTAGCCCAAGGACAATGGAACAACTCGTAACATGAAGATTTGCACCCCTGGAAGATTAACCTGGTCAACAAATGCCAGCAGAAGTCGGATGTGTCGGCCTAATGGCGCAAGAACACAGCTCTGCTGTAAACAGGCACACCGCGATCACATCACACAAAAAAAACTCCGGATGAATGCAGAAGAAGAAGAAGAAGATTTGCACACAAATACAAGCATATAGCAAACCTACTGTGCACAGTATGAAGGATGTACTTTTTGTTCATTATCATCATCTGCTATGCCTATAAGCGTGGGTGGTCATGTTTCGCCATTTCACTCCAGATCACCAGAGTCGTGGATCACCTCTTTTGAGGTGTATGTATTCACACGTTCTTCCTGCTTAATACTTTTCCTTGATAGTGTTATGATACTTTCCCCCTGTTTAATACTTTCCCTTGGTAATGTAATGACTAGTGTACACACCTGTTAACTCAAAAGTCCTGGGTTCAAATACCAAGGCAAGATTTGTTTAGTGAATACATAACTACAGGTATGACCTAGCCTCATAACATGGCCTTATAATACCAGAACAATTTCTGGAAGGTCAGGTGGTAGGATAGGATGTTGATGTGGTCAAAGGGATAAAAGCACTCAATCTGAAACTTCTAGTGCACTGATGATGAGGTAGGTGGTTCAACCCCCTACACTGGCATTAAGTTGGACTTAAAATCTGACTTCTCGCGCAGAAAACATTGGCAAACTACTAAAGTACAATTGCCTAGATTTGTTTAAGGCGGCGGCTGTGATGCTAACCAGATCGCTCATCTAGTGCCTGTCATGTTGTCATCTAGTGCCTGTCATGTTGTCATCTAGTGCCTGTCATGTTGTCATCTAGTGCCTGTCATGTTGTCATCTAGTGCCTGTCATGTTGTCATCTAGTGCCTGTCATGTTGTCATCTAGTGCCTGTCATGTTGTCATCTAGTGCCTGTCATGTTGTCATCTAGTGCCTGTCATGTTGTCATCTAGTGCCTGTCATGTTGTCATCTAGTGCCTGTCATGTTGTCATCTAGTGCCTGTCATGTTGTCAAGTCATGTTGTCATCTAGTGCCTGTCATGTTGTCAAGTCATGCTGTCATCTAGTGCCTGTCATGTTGTCGTCATCTAGTGCCTGTCATGTTGTCAAGTCATGTTGTCATCTAGTGCCTGTCATGTTGTCATCTAGTGCCTGTCATGTTGTCATCTAGTGCCTGTCATGTTGTCAGGTCATGTTGTCATCTAGTGCCTGTCATGTTGTCATCTAGTGCCTGTCATGTTGTCAAGTCATGTTGTCATCTAGTGCCTGTCATGTTGTCAGGTCATGTTGTCATCTAGTGCCTGTCATGTTGTCATCTAGTGCCTGTCATGTTGTCATCTAGTGCCTGTCATGTTGTCATCTAGTGCCTGTCATGTTGTCATCTAGTGCCTGTCATGTTGTCATCTAGTGCCTGTCATGTTGTCATCTAGTGCCTGTCATGTTGTCATCTAGTGCCTGTCATGTTGTCAAGTCATGTTGTCATCTAGTGCCTGTCATGTTGTCATCTAGTGCCTGTCATGTTGTCAAGTCATGTTGTCATCTAGTGCCTGTCATGTTGTCATCTAGTGCCTGTCATGTTGTCAAGTCATGTTGTCATCTAGTGCCTGTCATGTTGTCATCTAGTGCCTGTCATGTTGTCAGGTCATGTTGTCATCTAGTGCCTGTCATGTTGTCATCTAGTGCCTGTCATGTTGTCAGGTCATGTTGTCATCTAGTGCCTGTCATGTTGTCATCTAGTGCCTGTCATGTTGTCAGGTCCTGTTGTCATCTAGTGCCTGTCATGTTGTCATCTAGTGCCTGTCATGTTGTCAAGTCATGTTGTCATCTAGTGCCTGTCATGTTGTCAGGTCATGTTGTCATCTAGTGCCTGTCATGTTGTCAGGTCATGTTGTCATCTAGTGCCTGTCATGTTGTCATCTAGTGCCTGTCATGTTGTCAAGTCATGTTGTCATCTAGTGCCTGTCATGTTGTCATCTAGTGCCTGTCATGTTGTCAAGTCATGTTGTCATCTAGTGCCTGTCATGTTGTCAAGTCATGTTGTCATCTAGTGCCTGTCATGTTGTCGTCATCTAGTGCCTGTCATGTTGTCAAGTCATGTTGTCATCTAGTGCCTGTCATGTTGTCATCTAGTGCCTGTCATGTTGTCAGGTCATGTTGTCATCTAGTGCCTGTCATGTTGTCGTCATCTAGTGCCTGTCATGTTGTCAGGTCCTGTTGTCATCTAGTGCCTGTCATGTTGTCATCTAGTGCCTGTCATGTTGTCAGGTCCTGTTGTCATCTAGTGCCTGTCATGTTGTCATCTAGTGCCTGTCATGTTGTCAGGTCATGTTGTCATCTAGTGCCTGTCATGTTGTCATCTAGTGCCTGTCATGTTGTCAGGTCCTGTTGTCATCTAGTGCCTGTCATGTTGTCATCTAGTGCCTGTCATGTTGTCAAGTCATGTCGTCATCTAGTGCCTGTCATGTTGTCAGGTCATGTTGTCATCTAGTGCCTGTCATGTTGTCATCTAGTGCCTGTCATGTTGTCAGGTCCTGTTGTCATCTAGTGCCTGTCATGTTGTCATCTAGTGCCTGTCATGTTGTCAGGTCATGTTGTCATCTAGTGCCTGTCATGTTGTCAGGTCATGTTGTCATCTAGTGCCTGTCATGTTGTCATCTAGTGCCTGTCATGTTGTCAGGTCATGTTGTCATCTAGTGCCTGTCATGTTGTCATCTAGTGCCTGTCATGTTGTCAGGTCCTGTTGTCATCTAGTGCCTGTCATGTTGTCATCTAGTGCCTGTCATGTTGTCAGGTCCTGTTGTCATCTAGTGCCTGTCATGTTGTCAAGTCATGTTGTCGTTGTCATCTAGTGCTTGTCATGTTGTCAAGAGTAAGAAAATGTAGCCCAGCATCATATCTGTATGATAGAAACCAGGTCTCCCCACCTGTGTTTTATCTATCTGTTTACTGATATTGTGAACGCAGACTGTCATACAATTCTGATGTTATCTATATATTTTTAGATAGACCAAATGCTTGCTTGATATATCTGCTGAGGCTAATTGATTGTTGTTGTTGTCCTAAAGGGTCGCCTCATCACTGCCTGCAGTGATCACTCTCTCCATCTCTGGGAAATCAACAACAAAGATGGCACATCTGTGCTGGAAGAGAAGCAATTTAACACATCGGAACCTGTGTAAGTAGAAGTGAAGGCAGTTTATGTTTTTCATATCTGAGTTTCAACATTTGAAGAATGTTTACAAATCAATGTTAATTCTATTTATTAGCTGGTTTGTGTGTGTGAATGTTTACCTGGTGGACAGGGAAGTTTATTGAATCAAGAGAATAGAAAAAGATGCTAGTGCTTGACAAGCTGCATATTGAGAAAGCCTAAAGATGATATAACTAGACACTCCCTTGTCTGGAACCCACATGGAGATTAGAGAATGAACAGGTGAGAGATCTTTTTAAAAAAAAAATATAAAGAAGATAATATTGGGATGGCATGGTCGGAGCTGCAGGAGACAGCCAAAGATAGGACCCCTTGATGTGAGTCGGTTGACGATCTGTACCCCAGAGGGAGATAAAGAGCACAAGAGAAGAACAGAAAATTGTCTGTTTTGTTTTTCTGTCTGCAGTTAGTGAGAGCCACAAATTGTCAAGTGTTTATAGAAATAATGACAATGAAATGGTTTGGTTTTATAAGAAATTAGTAATGTTCCTGGTTGGGAAATAAAGGCTGCTTGCCCAAGCAATAGCTGCCTAGTGTAGTAGGCTAGTATTGTTTTGAAGTCTTAGAGCATTACAGGGGATCGAATACAACATCCTGCAGTATGTGAGGCAGACATCTGGACCCTTGGCCACCCGCTGCTTCTCTATAATGGTGTTCAGGTGAATCAAAAACTGACAGCACAGCACTTGTGACATTCCCATACATTCTCTGTCCATCTTCAACAGCCAACAAAGAGTCCCATTACTAATGGCACTAGTTGAATCTGATTTTGTGTCTGTCTGACTTTTGTTCTGAGTACCTATTGCCAGACAGATAATGTGGTCACTCCCTGTAACTCATTCTCCCCAGGCTATGATGATTTATCTGTTCTTACACGCTATACACATTCCAAAGGCAGTCTAGATGACACAGTTGCCTCAAAATAAACATCTAATCTAATCTAAACTAATGTGTGGGTGGGTGAGGGGATGTGTGTGTGGGGATGTGTGTGTGGATGGGAAGATGTGTGGATATGGGTGGGTGATGTGTGGGTTGATGCAGGATGTGTGGGATGGGTATGTGTGTGTGGTTGGGGGTGGGTGGAGCATGTACATGTGGGTTGGGGTATGTGTGAGTGGGTGGGGAGTTGTGTGTGGGTGAGGGATGTGTGGGTGGGTGTGAGATGTCTTGGCTGGTGAGGGGATGTGTGAGTGGGTGGGGGATGTGTAGGTATGGGTGGGTGAGGGATGTGTGTGTTGGTTGGTGCGGGATGTCTGTGTGGGAGGGGGGATGTGTCACATTACATGATAATATGTATTGTTTATGCTTAGAACATTCATTTGATAATGTTTTTGTTATCCTATGTGAATGTATCATGCAGTGTTGATGAACGAAAGATGAGTGATTGGAAGGGCCGAATGTAAGATGGGCCTACGTGCCCAATTTGTAACCCTTTTAAAATAAAGTTCAAATAAATAAATAAAGTTCAACTTCAACAGAACTCTACAATTGACTCCAGATGTGGACTGCAGGCTATTGTCAGATCATTAACAAACAGTAGAAAACAGCATTGAGGGAACACCATTATGACATTAATAAATCATGTTATGTGGAAAATTGTGCTATATTGTGCTTGATGAAATCAAATTGTAACAAATTGATTGCTTGATTTTTTGCAGCAAGGTCAAGAATATGTCAGCCTGTGCCCTGAGCACTGACAGCTCCACCCTGTACGTGGGTACAGAGAGTGGAAACGTCCATCTCATCGATGTGAAGACCCTCACTGAAACTAGTGTGGTCAACATGGATGCTATCATTCAGAAGTCAGTATGCTTGTTTTGTGAATGTTCAACCTTCTTAACATCACCTATCATCACCTATCCATTTTTGTGTTTGTTGTTTTCCCATACTTGTTCTTGTTGTGGCATCAGCATATTCTGTACCAAGTAAAATACTTTTGATCAGTTACGCTTTACACATGACAAAGCAGTTTATGATTCTGAAGACACAGAGCACCTATATAGTAATTTTGAGTGATGTTGGCTTTGCTAATAAATGCATGCATTTTAATAAGTTCATTCCACATCAAGTAAATCAACTGGAAGACACAAACAAATAATAAATGCATTATCTGAAAAAATAACACTGTATATTCCTATATATATATATATATATATATATATATATATATATATATATATATATATATATATATATATATATATATATATATATATATATAGAGAGAGAGAGAGAGAGAGAGAGAGAGGTAGAGTTCTGCCAGGGAAGCAAAGAATAGTAACATGCGAGGAGGTTTGGCTTTTGCACGCTTTTACAAATCTCTGCTGAATAGGCTGTTCTGCAGGCTGAATTTAAACAAATGAGAAAACCAAAGAGGCAAAATACACAGTGGAAATTGGCAGGGGGGAAATCATTTCTCTAGTATGCTCTGACCATATGTAAAATACAAGTGAACACAAAATGTAAAGGTTGGGTTTCAGTGAGAAGAGCCATTCACACACCCCATGTTGCTTGGTACTGAATGCATTAACATTCAGTATGCATGTGAGAAGTTTTAGATAACAGTTGAGCATTTTGTTATAGTGGATGGTGTCCTACACAGAAGCACATCACTCTCAGAGTTCAGGCCCACATAAACCTCAATCAAGAGACATCTGAGAACAAATGGTTCCAGCTCATATAGACGTCAGTCAAGAGTCAGTCTAAGAAACTTAGTTTTAACCCATATAAAGCTCAGTCAACAGAAAGTCTGAGAACTTTAATATCAGCTCATATAAACGTCAGTCAAGAGATATCTGAGAACCTTAGTTTTAACCCATATAAAGCTCAGTCAACAGAAAGTCTGAGAACTTTAATATCAGCTCATATAAACGTCAGTCAAGAGATATCTGAGAACCTTAGTTTTAACCCATATAAAGCTCAGTCAACAGAAAGTCTGAGAACTTTAATATCAGCTCATATAAACGTCAGTCAAGAGATATCTGAGAACCTTAGTTTTAACCCATATAAAGCTCAGTCAACAGAAAGTCTGAGAACTTTAATATCAGCTCATATAAACGTCAGTCAAGAGATATCTGAGAACCTTAGTTTTAACCCATATAAAGCTCAGTCAACAGAAAGTCTGAGAACTTTAATATCAGCTCATATAAACGTCAGTCAAGAGATATCTGAGAACCTTAGTTTTAACCCATATAAAGCTCAGTCAACAGAAAGTCTGAGAACTTTAATATCAGCTCATATAGACGTCAGTCAAGAGATATCTGAGAACCTTAGTTTTAACCCATATAAAGCTCAGTCAACAGAAAGTCTGAGAACTTTAATATCAGCTCATATAAACGTCAGTCAAGAGATATCTGAGAACCTTAGTTTTAACCCATATAAAGCTCAGTCAACAGAAAGTCTGAGAACTTTAATATCAGCTCATATAGACGTCAGTCAAGAGATATCTGAGAACCTTAGTTTTAACCCATATAAAGCTCAGTCAACAGAAAGTCTGAGAACTTTAATATCAGCTCATATAAACGTCAGTCAAGAGATATCTGAGAACCTTAGTTTTAACCCATATAAAGCTCAGTCAACAGAAAGTCTGAGAACTTTAATATCAGCTCATATAGACGTCAGTCAAGAGATATCTGAGAACCTTAGTTTTAACCCATATAAAGCTCAGTCAACAGAAAGTCTGAGAACTTTAATATCAGCTCATATAGACGTCAGTCAAGAGATATCTGAGAACCTTAGTTTTAACCCATATAAAGCTCAGTCAACAGAAAGTCTGAGAACTTTAATATCAGCTCATATAGACGTCAGTCAAGAGATATCTGAGAACCTTAGTTTTAACCCATATAAAGCTCAGTCAACAGAAAGTCTGAGAACTTTAATATCAGCTCATATAGACGTCAGTCAAGAGATATCTGAGAACCTTAGTTTTAACCCATATAAAGCTCAGTCAACAGAAAGTCTGAGAACTTTAATATCAGCTCATATAGACGTCAGTCAAGAGATATCTGAGAACCTTAGTTTTAACCCATATAAAGCTCAGTCAACAGAAAGTCTGAGAACTTTAATATCAGCTCATATAGACGTCAGTCAAGAGATATCTGAGAACCTTAGTTTTAACCCATATAAAGCTCAGTCAACAGAAAGTCTGAGAACTTTAATATCAGCTCATATAGACGTCAGTCAAGAGATATCTGAGAACCTTAGTTTTAACCCATATAAAGCTCAGTCAACAGAAAGTCTGAGAACTTTAATATCAGCTCATATAGACGTCAGTCAAGAGATATCTGAGAACCTTAGTTTTAACCCATATAAAGCTCAGTCAACAGAAAGTCTGAGAACTTTAATATCAGCTCATATAGACGTCAGTCAAGAGATATCTGAGAACCTTAGTTTTAACCCATATAAAGCTCAGTCAACAGAAAGTCTGAGAACTTTAATATCAGCTCATATAGACGTCAGTCAAGAGATATCTGAGAACCTTAGTTTTAACCCATATAAAGCTCAGTCAACAGAAAGTCTGAGAACTTTAATATCAGCTCATATAGACGTCAGTCAAGAGATATCTGAGAACCTTAGTTTTAACCCATATAAAGCTCAGTCAACAGAAAGTCTGAGAACTTTAATATCAGCTCATATAGACGTCAGTCAAGAGATATCTGAGAACCTTAGTTTTAACCCATATAAAGCTCAGTCAACAGAAAGTCTGAGAACTTTAATATCAGCTCATATAGACGTCAGTCAAGAGATATCTGAGAACCTTAGTTTTAACCCATATAAAGCTCAGTCAACAGAAAGTCTGAGAACTTTAATATCAGCTCATATAGACGTCAGTCAAGAGATATCTGAGAACCTTAGTTTTAACCCATATAAAGCTCAGTCAACAGAAAGTCTGAGAACTTTAATTTCAGCTCATATAAACGTCAGTCAAGAGATATCTGAGAACCTTAGTTTTAACCCATATAAAGCTCAGTCAACAGAAAGTCTGAGAACTTTAATATCAGCTCATATAGACGTCAGTCAAGAGATATCTGAGAACCTTAGTTTTAACCCATATAAAGCTCAGTCAACAGAAAGTCTGAGAACTTTAATATCAGCTCATATAGACGTCAGTCAAGAGATATCTGAGAACCTTAGTTTTAACCCATATAAAGCTCAGTCAACAGAAAGTCTGAGAACTTTAATTTCAGCTCATATAAACGTCAGTCAAGAGATATCTGAGAACCTTAGTTTTAACCCATATAAAGCTCAGTCAACAGAAAGTCTGAGAACTTTAATATCAGCTCATATAGACGTCAGTCAAGAGATATCTGAGAACCTTAGTTTTAACCCATATAAAGCTCAGTCAACAGAAAGTCTGAGAACTTTAATATCAGCTCATATAGACGTCAGTCAAGAGATATCTGAGAACCTTAGTTTTAACCCATATAAAGCTCAGTCAACAGAAAGTCTGAGAACTTTAATATCAGCTCATATAGACGTCAGTCAAGAGATATCTGAGAACCTTAGTTTTAACCCATATAAAGCTCAGTCAACAGAAAGTCTGAGAACTTTAATATCAGCTCATATAGACGTCAGTCAAGAGATATCTGAGAACCTTAGTTTTAACCCATATAAAGCTCAGTCAACAGAAAGTCTGAGAACTTTAATTTCAGCTCATATAAACGTCAGTCAAGAGATATCTGAGAACCTTAGTTTTAACCCATATAAAGCTCAGTCAACAGAAAGTCTGAGAACTTTAATATCAGCTCATATAGACGTCAGTCAAGAGATATCTGAGAACCTTAGTTTTAACCCATATAAAGCTCAGTCAACAGAAAGTCTGAGAACTTTAATATCAGCTCATATAGACGTCAGTCAAGAGATATCTGAGAACCTTAGTTTTAACCCATATAAAGCTCAGTCAACAGAAAGTCTGAGAACTTTAATTTCAGCTCATATAAACGTCAGTCAAGAGATATCTGAGAACCTTAGTTTTAACCCATATAAAGCTCAGTCAACAGAAAGTCTGAGAACTTTAATATCAGCTCATATAGACGTCAGTCAAGAGATATCTGAGAACCTTAGTTTTAACCCATATAAAGCTCAGTCAACAGAAAGTCTGAGAACTTTAATATCAGCTCATATAGACGTCAGTCAAGAGATATCTGAGAACCTTAGTTTTAACCCATATAAAGCTCAGTCAACAGAAAGTCTGAGAACTTTAATTTCAGCTCATATAAACGTCAGTCAAGAGATATCTGAGAACCTTAGTTTTAACCCATATAAAGCTCAGTCAACAGAAAGTCTGAGAACTTTAATATCAGCTCATATAGACGTCAGTCAAGAGATATCTGAGAACCTTAGTTTTAACCCATATAAAGCTCAGTCAACAGAAAGTCTGAGAACTTTAATATCAGCTCATATAGACGTCAGTCAAGAGATATCTGAGAACCTTAGTTTTAACCCATATAAAGCTCAGTCAACAGAAAGTCTGAGAACTTTAATATCAGCTCATATAGACGTCAGTCAAGAGATATCTGAGAACCTTAGTTTTAACCCATATAAAGCTCAGTCAACAGAAAGTCTGAGAACTTTAATATCAGCTCATATAGACGTCAGTCAAGAGATATCTGAGAACCTTAGTTTTAACCCATATAAAGCTCAGTCAACAGAAAGTCTGAGAACTTTAATATCAGCTCATATAGACGTCAGTCAAGAGATATCTGAGAACCTTAGTTTTAACCCATATAAAGCTCAGTCAACAGAAAGTCTGAGAACTTTAATTTCAGCTCATATAAACGTCAGTCAAGAGATATCTGAGAACCTTAGTTTTAACCCATATAAAGCTCAGTCAACAGAAAGTCTGAGAACTTTAATATCAGCTCATATAGACGTCAGTCAAGAGATATCTGAGAACCTTAGTTTTAACCCATATAAAGCTCAGTCAACAGAAAGTCTGAGAACTTTAATATCAGCTCATATAGACGTCAGTCAAGAGATATCTGAGAACCTTAGTTTTAACCCATATAAAGCTCAGTCAACAGAAAGTCTGAGAACTTTAATATCAGCTCATATAGACGTCAGTCAAGAGATATCTGAGAACCTTAGTTTTAACCCATATAAAGCTCAGTCAACAGAAAGTCTGAGAACTTTAATATCAGCTCATATAGACGTCAGTCAAGAGATATCTGAGAACCTTAGTTTTAACCCATATAAAGCTCAGTCAACAGAAAGTCTGAGAACTTTAATATCAGCTCATATAGACGTCAGTCAAGAGATATCTGAGAACCTTAGTTTTAACCCATATAAAGCTCAGTCAACAGAAAGTCTGAGAACTTTAATATCAGCTCATATAGACGTCAGTCAAGAGATATCTGAGAACCTTAGTTTTAACCCATATAAAGCTCAGTCAACAGAAAGTCTGAGAACTTTAATATCAGCTCATATAGACGTCAGTCAAGAGATATCTGAGAACCTTAGTTTTAGCCCATATTAAGCTCAGTCAACAGAAAGTCTGAGAACTTTAATATCAGCTCATATAGACGTCAGTCAAGAGATATCTGAGAACCTTAGTTTTAACCCATATAAAGCTCAGTCAACAGACAGTCTGAGAACTTTAATATCAGCTCATATAGACGTCAGTCAAGAGATATCTGAGAACCTTAGTTTTAGCCCATATTAAGCTCAGTCAACAGAAAGTCTGAGAACTTTAATATCAGCTCATATAGACGTCAGTCAAGAGATATCTGAGAACCTTAGTTTTAACCCATATAAAGCTCAGTCAACAGACAGTCTGAGAACTTTAATTTCAGCTCATATAAACGTCAGTCAAGAGATATCTGAGAACCTTAGTTTTAGCCCATATAAAGCTCAGTCAACAGACAGTCTGAGAACTTTAATTTCAGCTCATATAAACGTCAGTCAAGAGATATCTGAGAATCTTAGTTTCCTTTGAGCGATCGTCAAGTTCATATTTAAAACTAGAAGCAAAGCATCAGAAAGAAATCTAAAAGACCATTTAAGAACGTCCTTTTCTTCTCTGTCTCCTCTTTCTTCCACTGTAACAGTACACCATGTCGTACACATATGGACGCTGATGTAGTTTCACAGCAACTAGTTTGCTACTTCTGTTCCCTTAGTGGAGCATTCGTGTTGTAAAGAGTTTCGTGTAGAAATCTTGCCTTCATATGTTACTTCAAACTTTCATTCCATGACGAAAATTACGCCAATGTAAAAACTTCATAATTTTAATTCAGAAATCTTCTTCAGATCGATACAGCAGCACAGAAGCACATACAATGTTTATACATTATGATTATATTAATACGTATCATATCATACCTTCATATTCCACATCTATGGAATTAATTTAAGAAATTGGAGAGTCACCTTGAATGTCTTCTCAGACAAAGTCATCCTGACTTTGGTTACTGCGAATATGCGACAGTTTCCCAAAACTTGAAATATCTTTAACAAATCATCCGCTTCTATCAAGTATATACCTTCATGGTACGATTCATTAACAACACAGCTCAACCTTAAGATCCGATGGTGGCACAATTAGCTGGACCGTTTCTATATACACCCTTGATGTTATCCTTCAACTTGCTTGCTCTTCTCCGTTGGAAAATCATTATACTCATGTTGCCTTGTTATTGTTGCCTTCACTACCCCCTAACAATGCAACGTAGTACTCTTTTGTGCGTTCTCGTGCACAATATTTACTTCTTCATCAAACTTCCCATTTATAAGTTTGCAACAATATCATGTATCTTTCATTAACTCTCCCCCATCACCTATTCTGTTACACCACCTTCATGTGTCAGTCTGAATATATTTAAAGAAAACACCTGTGAAATGGCTTGGAGAACTTGGTGACAACTAGCAAGATCGAAGGGAGGAGACCAAAGGGAAGACCGAGAAGTAAATACCTGGATGGCTTGGCCACATGGCATGGTCAAGACAGAAACACGGAGCTGATCCATGACTCTGGTGATCGAGTGAGATGGCAGAACATGATCGCCCATGCTTATCGGCATGGCACATGATGGATGGATGGACCTGTGAACGTGAGGCTGTTGACATCTCCATAGAGTTTGTCTATAAATGGAGGGGGTCTAGGCCAAAGTCATTTTGATCTGTTCCATGTATGTGGGGAACTTGTGGCAAATGTTTAGCAGTCATATTACCAATTCCACAGTTACATTCATCAGTCTCCCCTGTCCTTAGTTTATTGAATAAGTGATATTTCAGCGGGGTACTTCCTGTATGCTGGCATCGTGGCAGAGGTTACGGACGCAGTTTGTAATCCCTCATACCTGCGCTCAAAACACAGCTGCTGGCGATTTGGCAGCAGGCACCTTACGTTGGTTTTTTACAAAAAATGCTGGTGTTGACTGCGACGTCCTGTAAAAAAAGTCGAGTCGACTAACTAACTTTTAATGTTCTGTATGCAGCCTGAAGAATATTACTTGTTCACTTTGGTTGAGTTGGTAATGTCTCGTGTTTCTTGTGGCCTGGATTGATTTCCACTTGGTTAAGTACTTCTTATAAACCTCTTGGTTATGTCTGTATCAGGCTTAGGTCACCTCCCACCTTCTATGGTCAGTATGTCAGTCTTTTCATTTCCACGTATGTTGCATTGAGACTGGATCCATTGTAATTCAAGTCTTTTGGATTTCTGCCATAGCCCATGGAGTGCTGCTATTAGGTCTGCTAATTCTGTGCTGTTTTTGTTCTTCAGTATTGAGACAACTGACTTCGCATCTTTGAAGAGAGCTTTGTGTTTCTGATTTTTGTCCCTTTGCCAACAGCATTGCTACTGCAGTTTCAAGGTCTCCATCTTTAATAATGAGATATTATAACATGTTTGTTATATCATTTCTGATGTTTTATGCAATGTCTTCTGTATGTTGGGCTTCACTTACTAAGAACTTGTTGCACTTGTCAGTGTTCCAGATGATTTCAAAGTCAGTCCTGGTGCTGTGGAGGCAATCGCCAGCAATCCTGTAAACAATGACAAGGTATGAATGATTGATTGTCAGTGTTTAATTTATGTACATGAGCACTTATTTTGCATACATTAGCATGTAATGTACATAATGTATGTATGTGACATTTGATTAGAGAGACATTAGAGGGTGAAATATTTACAACCAGTAGCAGCATCGACATCCTACATTTGTTGAGGAGACAGAGCGTTTATGTGTTTTTGCCTGAAGTTCTGTAACGATTAAGTTTACCTTGAGTTGAGAAAGTGATAAGAACTATACTGGAGGGTAAGGCTGAAGGCAAGCCAGCAAGAGATAGACAATGATACAAGTGGGAAGATAACATCAAGAGATGGACGAACAGCAGTATGACAGAATGCATAATCAGGGTGAGAGACAGACAGGGTTGGAGATCCATTGCAGCCAACCTTCATTGTGGAGAAGACACTTGATTGATTGCTTGATATTGTGGCATTGTGTTACTTATTTATTTATTAGGGAGTCTTTGTGGTGAAGTGGTCAAGCCATTTGACTCGGGCTCAGAAGGTTGTATTTTCGATTCCAGGCCGTGTCCTTCGATTCACGAGTGAATTTTTTTGGATACTCCAGGAGGTCGTCGCTGGAGCTACAGAGTTCGTGCTTTGTGCAACGCTTTCCGTGCCTCAGAAAGAGACTGAGCCATATGGGATAAACCCAGTGCAGTGAAGTCGACCCTGTCGACTTTTAAGCGACTTTTTTAATTTATTGGTTATATAAAATCTTGGAGTCTCTGTGATGTTGTGTTTGCTGACTCTCTTTCTGGCATTTGTCAGGTGCTGATTGGATTCAACAGAGGGTTAATCACTCTATGGGATGCAAAAGAAAATGCTGCAGAAAATGCCTTTAACTCTTCTGTGGTAAGAAACAATGTAGTGTTTAGTTCAATGTTTCTCTGCCTTTTTTAAAAATATGTTTTTGTAGAGAGAGACACTCTCTCTTTCTTCTCTCTCCCCCCCCCCCCCATCCCTCCCTTCTCTCTCTCTCTCTCTCTCTCTCTCTCTCTCTCTCTCTCTCTCTCTCTCTCTCTCTCTCTCTCTCTCTCTCTCTCTCTCTCTCTCTCTCTCTCTCTCTCTCTCTGTCCAGTTTTTAACAAAAAAAAAATTTGTTTTCTCTATGATTCCCACATTTATTGTGGTCTGCCGCAAGTTGGGAATCACTGATTTTATTAGATACATTTTCCTCTTCATTATTGCGATCAAATGTGTTTATGGCTATATGAATTATTGGTGAGGACACATGTAGTTTGTAGCTGTATGAATTAGTGATGAGGACACATGCTGTTTGTAGTTAGATATATTTAACTCTTCATTGATGAGAACAAATGTGGTGTTTGAGGTTAGTTATCATGTTCCATGTTGGCTACTTCAGGAATCAAGTCCTTGTGCATCCATCTGTTTTCTATGTTTATAAATTCCAGCACTAATTGTTCTCTGTCAGTCCACTAACTCATTCAGCATGTTCTTTCTCTATCATCTTCTGTCTCTCAACACACTAGAACTTCCAGATTATCACAGTGGTCCCCAGGCCCTCCCTTCTAATAACTCTTCTAATACGAACTGTCATATGTGGGAAATGTAGGTCAGCAAAGTCGAATAGGTAAGAATGCATGTCCTTAAACATCCGGTGTGCTGATGCCGAGGTAAGCGGTTCAACCCCTACACCGGACAGCTGGGCTAAAATGTTGACCTGTCATCCTTGACTTGGGGACGTAAATTACAATTACCTCTGAAGTTGGAGTTGGTTCGTGTCTGATGGCGAGGGACACTGTTAATAGGGAAAGCTAATCCCACGCGGAAAATTCAGTCCATCACTAACATAAATAGTGTGTATGGACTATGCTTGAGTTCAAAGCGAGTGAGAGCAAAAAAAAAAAATGTGGGAAACAAAATGGCTTGGTGAAAATTCCCCCCATTTTGCAGTCCATGACATTCACACCTATGTTTTCTATATTTGGATAACTAGCTTTAATTGTTTCACGATAATTGAATAAATGTGTCCTGGAGCAACTTCCTGCGATGTGATACCTTTACATTGTGTAGGCGTGTGTCCTGTTCTTCCCCGAGAGGAGAGTGGGAATCAACAAGTACATCTTCAACTTATTATCTGTTGGGATTATTGCCTGACTTTAGTCTACACTCCTCTCTTCTGTCTTCCCTTCCATATATCTAGTGGTTTCACTCTCTCTCTGTTATTCTCTCAACACATACTCCGACAACAGTTTCTTTCAACAATAAACAAAAGATTTATTAATAAAACTATGTCTGGTGTATGTATTGATTTTGTAAGTGTAGTTGATAGGGTGTTCTATGGTGGGTGTTAGAAAGAACTCTGCATGTCTATCAGCGGTGTTGTTTCTCGCCCCATTCATTCTTCAAGATCACAGGACAGCACATCAAACAGGACAGAGCTCACCCGGGATTATCCGTATGCTTGAATCTGATGGTAAATCCGTTATTGAATGAAACAAAAACTGTTCACCACTGAGTCACTGTACCGTAATAAAAGTCCCGTAAGTTTATGACTGCGCTCGAGTCTGTTTCATGACGGTGCATATCCAACATCGAAAAAACCACCACCTCGTCACAGTTATTCCTATTGTCTATAGATTAATATCAATGTCTCTAATTGTCTATTCTTTCTTCTTTGTTTACTCAAGGGTATTCCTCTTCATCTCTTCTCTTTCAGGGCCTTAGGGTTATATTCGTTTGAGCATACAGTGTTCTGTATTTATTTTAACTTATTTCTTTCTTCATCGTAAATATGTTCATATTCTGTTTTGTTCCATGTAAGTACTTTAGTGGTTTAATGTAGTACTCTTCATCTCTTCTCTTTCAGGGCCTTAGGGTTATATTCGTTTGAGCATACAGTGTTCTGTATTTATTTTAACTTATTTCTTTCTTCATCGTAAATATGTTCATATTCTGTTTTGTTCCATGTAAGTACTTTAGTGGTTTAATGTAGTACTCTTCATCCTGTCTCTGCTTTCACTAGGAGAGTAGAACCTTATTTAGGCATCTATGTTCTTGGAATTGAAAAAACACTTAGCGAATAACACACTATTATCCCCTCTTTCCATCATTAGGGACGTGTATTTCTATTCCCACTCAAGAACATATCTCCTTCAGGTCAGTTTGGAACACACACTAAACTGTCACAAAGAAATGGATACTCTTTATAGGTCATCTCTGCCGCATAGTCCTTGACCTTGCTTGACATCTCAAGTCCCTACTTCATTATCACCTTTTAGTGGAAAATTACAGAACTGGAACTTTTCCGTTATTCATTCACCCAGACCGCAATATGCTGTCCAATAATGCTGTCTGCCTTTGTTGCAAACCAATTTTTCCACTCGACCCTTTTACCTGCGCGGTTAGCCGGCCCCTTCTCCTGTCTTGACCTATAAACACATGCGCCTGGTCTCTCCTTTGTTAACCCTTCTCCTACCTGGGCAGTCGGTGTATGCAGTCGTCCATCTGGGAATCATTAACTCTTCAGTATTTCACGACAGCGTGAATGCACGGAGGACTAGGTGGCCGGTCTTTCCCTCACTTAGCGGGATGATGACCATACGTGTATTTCGTAATTGGTGGTTTTATAAACCAGACAGGGTTGTTGTAACACAGACTACTGACTAGCTCATTGTTTACAGGCTCGCACAGAGAACCTGGGCGTTGGCAGCCAAAGCTAATCACTTCTGATCATAACTGAGACATCAGTAATAACATCCTGCATGACATTATCACAGCCACAACTATGCAATAATCAGATCGTCAAAATGATGACAAATAATAAATAATTGAACAGACAGCAGTTGTCATGATCAGGCAAAGTTTGAACTCTTCCACACCACCAGAATAATACATTGGTTGCGGAAGTGGAAGTGAATTTGCGGAAGTGGAAGTGAATTTGCGGAAGTGGAAGTGAATTTGCGGAAGTGGTTTTATTTGTCATGTACTGTTTACCGCTAGTCACAAGTAATCTCGTCACTCATGCTCATACCAACTTCTTTCCCCACAAGATTCTGCACTTTGGCTAGATCTTACAGTAAGACTCAGTAAACACAATATTAAGGATGACTTTTATTTGTAAGTCTCTCACCAACACCTACCAGGCCAATCCCCCCTTGTATCGTCCTATCCATGAGATATAACAGAAGTGAATACATAGTAAGCTTGTCTTTATCTGTCTTACACTCGTTGTTATACAGAAACATTGTAATAGATAACATTCACTACAGTAAAAGTAGTCCTGTAACAAAACTCTGTGTGATGGTACAGAATGAAAACAGTTAGCTATGTGTAACCCCTGCAAACAAGTGAGAGATGATAATCACAGCCAGTGTACAAACCTTACAAAGAATGCAAATGCGACAAATGGAAATCACATTGTAAAACATAATAGTGGTAAAAATACGATTAAAATAAGTTACAAAACAACAAATCAAAGTTTCGATCTCGGTGATCTTCATCAGGAATAACACATACAGATTTAAAGACAACCATGAATTAGAAAATTAAATAAAAAATAAAAATGTAAGTTTTCATTTTGTATTGTTAAATCTTGCAGCAGCCATTCCTTCTCTATCAGTGTGATGAGTTAGATGTCAATTGAGACATTTATTTCCTACTTAACCCATTTGTCTCAGACTGGTCACACATTTGTGACTAACTAAAATTTAAATTTGGGTTTTATTTGACAGCAACTGGAGTCACTTACCTGGCACAGAAATGGTGAGGAATTTATCAGTTCCCATAACGACGGCACCTACGTTACCTGGAATTCAAGGGATTCCTCCGCTCCGGCAGAGCCTTCGTTGTCACCGTATGGTACGTCATCATGTTGATTAAATGATTGGCAATATTTACTCTTTTACCATATTCATTCTCTCTCTCTCTCTCTCCTTCCTCCCTCCCTCCCCCGTGTTTTTCATCCAACCTTTCATGAGTTAGGAACATGACTCATCATCGTGTGCCATGCCAGTAAGCGTGAGCAGTCATGTTTCGCTATCTCACACGATCACCAGAGTTGTAGATCAGCTCTGTATTCTTGTCCTGACCATGTCATGTGGTCAAGCATCCAGATATTTACTTCTCTGCCTTCCCCTCATTTGTTTCCCCTTAATCTTGCCAGTTGTCACCAAGTTATCTAGTTTATTTCTTCACAAAACGTGTCCAAAAGAATTTGACAGTCTGCGTCTAATTTCTCCAATCAGTTTGCGATTTTCATTTGCCTCTTGTATGACTTGCTCATTGGTTTTTCTGTCTGTCCATGGTATTCTTTGTATTTTCCTCAGAAACCATATTTCCACTGCCACTAGATGTTTTTCAGCTTGACTGCTCATCGTCCACGTTTCATATCCATACAAAACATGAACCCCCTTTTATAACTTATAATAACCAAGCAACTAATACCCTATTATGTAGTAGCCAAGTAAGTGGCACCTTACAGTCTTGACAGACCAAAGTATGTGAGTTGGAATTTGGCCAAAATTCCATCACAATGCCTGGGCAGAGCTTCAGAAAACATATGGTGCCCAAACGACATGTTCCCTCTCTCGGCCTTGCCCTGTCTGGTCCATACCTGTATTGGTATGGGTAACCAATACATCTGGGACAGGGTAGGCTGCAGACGCTGGCGGCTCAGCATCAAACCTCCGAGACCTCGCCTCCACAAGCAGGTGGCACCCAAGGGACCCGACTTAGAAAAAAAAGCAAAGAGAAAATAAACAACCCACATACCTTACAGTCAAATTTAATGACAGGTTGGTGTGAAGAAGGCACATCGGCAAGGCAGCAACACATGCCAGGAGGAAGGTAGCTATCCTGAGGACACTAAATGGAACCACATGCGGAGCCAGTGAAAAAATACTGAGCAAAATGTACAGATGGGAGCTGTGTTAGCCTAGTGGTTAGACTTGAGTTTGATCCTCATTGGTGCAGATTCAAATTTTAAAACTTGACTTGAGCTCCCAGGTTGACCCAGATGAAAATGGGTACTAAGAAATCTCTTGGGTAGTTAAGATGGCTGGCGTGATACTGACCAAATCACCTGCCGAAGGCTGATTGGTCTATACAGTATTAGCCCAGCACCATATGTCCAATACACCTCAGGTGTGTCCAGGGGACCTTTATTTGTTTGTTTGAATGGTCCAGAGCCTGTGGTGGTACTTTTGATAGATGCAAAATCAATACTTCAGACGAGAAGTAGACGGTAAGCTTTACTGGGGCACGGTCACAAGTAACACAATGGACATTGGCAGCCAAAGCCTTTGCCAGCACACAAACAACAAACATATATACATACATATATGTATATATGTATATATATAAAAGTTACTCATCTGTGTCCTTGTTATGGATTTGACACATGTGGGATATGACGTCCTATAACCGTGTACATTTTCCTTCTGTTTTATGCTGCTAAAATCTTAATTCTTGGTCACTCTACTTCTTGTACAGGTCCGTTCCCATGTAAGGCCATCAACAAATTACAGTGGAAGATGACCAAGAAGTGAGTAGACAAATTGCCATGTGCTGTCTTTCATTTAGACAAGTTTCTTTGTGTGTGTGTGCATGCGAGCTAAATGTTTCTGTGCGTGATATATTCCTTGTCTTGTGTGATGGATGCATGTTTCAGCTAGAAGTTTGCAGATGTTTCTACTTTCCTTTTGTGTACTTTTTCCATTACACAGAAGAGAGACAGTCTTGGTGATATCTCATAGGTATATCTCTGGTGGTATCTTGTAGGTAAATCCAATGTGGTATCCTGTAGGTAAATCCCAGGTGGTATCCTGTAGGTAAATCCTAGGTGGTATCCTGTAGTTATATTGAATGTGGTATCCTGTAGGTAAATCCCAGGTGGTATCCTGTAGGTATATCGAATGTGGTATCCTGTAGGTAAATCCCAAGTGGTATCCTGTAGGTAAATATGTTGTAGGTAAATCCCAGGTGGTATGTTGTAGGTAAATCCCTAGTGGTATTTTGAAGGTGTATCTCTTGTGACTTCCTGTAGGTATATCTCTAGTTCTAGTTTGCTGAGTTTGTATCATTGTATCTGTGCGGAATCTCAGCCTAACCCTATTTGTTACACCCTGCTAGAGTCACCATCTTCCTGGAGAAAGATGTAACATATATGGACATGGTCTGACTGCTGTGACAGTGTAACATATATGGACATGGTCTGACTTCCGTGACAGTGTAACATATATGGACATGGTCTGACTGCTGTGACAGTGTAACATATATGGACATGGTCTGACTGCCGTGGCAGTGGTATTGTATACAGAAATGTCCTTAGAATATCGTGGGTTAAGATGGAAAGAATACAGACATTCTACCAGATCTGACCATGGAAGAAACCTGGCTCATAAACCGTGTTATGTCTGGGACACTGGAATACTTGGGTTGTATTTAACCTTCACAGTAGCTTGGGGAGAGCAGCTGGAAGGAAGGCATGATTCCTGGAAGATGAGGTTGGGCTTGTCCAGTATGAAAGTGAACGCAGGACAATGCAGGCATTTGGAGTATGAAAATGCACCAGGCAGTAGAACTGGCAAAGAATTGAGCATCTGTTCGTGATGAGAGCGAGCTTATGCAAAGGACCCGATGCGGGATTGATACAGTAGTTACGAGATGCATGTGTTACATGTGCAGAGCTGTAGCTTTTGCATCATACAGTACACCGGTGTCTTTTTCTGTGATTGGGATTTCTGAATTCTGTTATCACTTGATGGGATGAATATGAGTTGAGTCAAGAACAGACATTACAGCACTTGGGACAATCTGTATGGGCTCTGTTCTCATCTTCAACAGGCAGTGGAGAGTCCCAAAACTAATGGTACCAGTAGCATACTGATTATGTGTCCTTCTGGCCTTTCCTCTGGGTCCTGAGTGTCGGCCAGAACCTCTGGTCACTCCCTGCAGCACAAATCTCTCCAGGCTGTGATATGTTCTTCTACACTATACACATGATCTCAAAGGGTCAGACCTCATCTGCCTTATCATGCAACAATGCCCCACTGAATGATGCAGACTCAGCATGGGGTGTATATGTTGTAGGGCATTGTCCATATGTATGTTATGCAACACATGCATGTCTTGAGAAGCTACAGACAGATTTAACCCGCACCACTGGGTTGATAATCATTCGTACCAACATGTATGCCATCGCATCTACTTCCCTATATAGTATGTTTGTTTTCTTTTCATGACAGATGTTGAATAAAATAGTTAACACTTTTCCCATCCTCTCAGTGAGCCAATGATAATCTTCTCCGGTGGCATGCCTCGAGCTAGCTATGGAGATCGTCACACTGTAAGCATCCAACAGGGAGACAGTCACATCGTGGCTGACCTCACATCCCGGATTGTGGACTTCCTGGTTGTCTCCAAGGCTGATGAGAAAGATGCGGTTGAGACTGGTAAGTGACTGTGAAGGTCCATCTTATGGTGATGTATTGAGCTGTTTGCTGCCTTTATGTTTGCATAAAATATCACATGCATGACAATATGGTGATGTATTGAGCTGTTTGCTGCCTTTATGTTTGCATAAAATATCACATGACAATGAGTAATTAATATCACATGACAATGAGTAATTAATATCACATGACAATGAGTAATTAATATCACATGACAATGAGTAATTGGCCTGACATTTCCCTGATGTACCATGATGCATTTATTTGTTTTAAAACATAAATTTGAGAACGCCAATTTAATTAAAATGAAAATGAATTGCAAGAATTGGTAGAAATTGTTACCACTGAATGTGAAAAGAAAGAACTACAACTAAACAATACAAGAACAAAGGTTGTGGTCATGACCAAGAAAGAAAGAAGCAAGCAGAGTACAGTGACACCAACTGGGATAATACTGAAACAGGTAAAGCAAGCATAGTACAGTGACACCAAATGGGATAACACTGAAGCAGAGTCTATAGTGACAACAGATTTTATAACACTGAAGCAGCGAGAGAGATTCATTTATCTCGGTCGCATGCACTGTTAGGCATGACACATGATGATGATTAAATAAAAAATTTTTTTTTGCTTAGGCATTACAAAGCTTTTTGGAAGTTTCAGCTCACTCTCAAATACAGTTACATACATCCAAAAATTGTCTTGTGCAGTCATTACCAGAACAAGTTTTTTTCAAATTTGTAAGCCTGCGAGACGAGATTGCTAATCCAGTTCTCCATATCACCATTAGCATTGGGACTCGTCGCTTGCTTGTTGGAGATGAAAACGGAGCACGAATGGGAATGACCTGAGTGCTATGATGTCAGTTCTTGTCTCAACTCTTCCAACATATCAAATGACTGATGAGAATCATTGTTTGATGCCTCTTCAAGTTGTTTCTTTAAATTATGTGAACACCTGTATTGTTGTTGATCTCTGGGTTGAGGCTGGGGCAATTATGGAGACATCCATGTACATTGAAAGTAACCCTTAACTAAAATCAAACAAAACTAAGGCGACTGCTTGGGCAAGCGATCTATTTCTCATTGTAAGAAGTAAAGAGCCCTTCACACACCTGAAGGCACGTTGGGCAGATGGTGTTATATCCATATTTGTGTAGACCAGTTGGCACTTGGTGGGTGTGTGCTCACTATGAGCTCAGCCACCTTCCCAAGACATTTCCTGGAGACCAGGTCAGTTAAATAAAATCTGCCTTGATGTGGATGTGATCCCATGACCACAGGGCTGGTGGGTGTGTGTCTCGCCACAGTGTTGCTGCTGCCCTGTGTCCCTCAGCCTGGAAACAAGACAGCCGGCACACACCAGCTATAGTACAGATACTGTCATGAAAACAAACCATCTAAATATTTTTTCTGTTTGGTTTTCAGAGAGAGATGACCCACACGCCCTGATCATCCTGGCAGAGGAGGAATTAGTAGTTGTGGACTTGGACACCGAGTCCTGGCCATGCTTCCGCCTGCCTTACCTCAACAGTGTTCATTCCTCGGCTATCACCTGTGCACAGCATGTGTCCAACGTGCCAGAACAGCTGTGGCAGAAAATCACTGATGCCGGAGATAGCCAGAATAAGAATTTCTCCAAGAGGGTGGGTAGAATAGTTGAGAAATAATGATAGCCATGTGGTAAATTTGCATGTTTCTTATAGCTTTCTGGCTTTTAAGTATGGTCAAAATTAGACATGGTGTTGGAGAACCATCACATCCAACCTTCAATGTGGAGAAGACACTTGATTGAGTAGGCTTTAAGTTTTGCTTTTTAGCAGTATAGTTTTTGAAGGATTTTTGTGAGGTAAATTGGGTATATGGTGCTCATCTCATATTTTATAGACCACATCGGGCAATTGATGGGTCATGTGATCATCGTCACATCAGCTGTCATTGCTTCCTATGACATTTGTGGTACCAAGTTTGGGCTGTGTCAGCCTGGGAACCCAGGCCAATTTACCAAAGAAATGTGATATGATGGGTGTTCAAATACATGACCACTGTCACGTCATGTAACATTTCTATTTAATGCTATTAATCTGTCAGTTGTCAGGGACAGGCAACAGTTAACAGATTATTGGTATGGGTGTATGATAGTCTAGTATTTAGATTGATCATTCAGGATCACCCATTGACATTACACTATTGGACCTATGCTGTCTATGGAGGTCAACCAGCATGACCCTTGGCCATGTCACTGGCTCATTATTTTACCCGTGAAGGCCAATCTTAATAACCATTTGACCTAATCACATTCTAGGTCACTCTTTGGCATTATGGCACTGGATTGCACTTTGACATTATGCGACTGGATTACCCTTTGACATTATGCCACTGGATTACACTTTGACATTATGGCACTGGATTGCCCTTTGACATTATGGCACTGGATTACCCTTTGACATTATGGCACTGGATTACCCTTTGACATTATGGCACTGGATTGCCCTTTGACATTATGGCACTGGATACCCTTTGACATTATGCCATTGGATTACCCTTTGACATTATGGCACTGGATTGCCCTTTGACATTATGGCAGTAGATTACTCTTTGACATTGTCCCACAAGATCACCCTGGCATCTAAGAAGACAGTCTGGATTGGATTATCCAGGAATAAAAGCCGGCTAACAAGCAAACGCATTAGGCCTGACCCAACGAATCACCACACAATGTTTATATTGCTGAGGACACAAAAAGACAAACCCATTTTACCCATTTAAAACAATTTTTGTTTATCTCCCGCTTTATTAACGTGAGTAATTGTACTTGTTTATGAACTATTGTGTACCAAGCAACCCTGTACTGCTTTATGCATGTGGAACAAGGACAATAAGCAGACAAGATGAGAAACATCTAATGGCAGTGGAAATGTGGTTTTTGAGGAAAATCAAAGAATGCTACGGATAGACAGAACAATGAATGAGACAGTCCAAGAAACAAATGAAAACCATAAATTGATATAGAGAAATTAGGCGTAGACAGTTAAACTTTTTTGGGCACGTTGGGGCATAAGGATAGTAATCACAATTCACAATTCTGACAGTCCGGGTGTGCACAATGGTATGTGCATCAGCTGTTAAGAAAGCAGTGGCAAACTACTGAACATAAAATTACCCAGAAACTCACAAACAGGTCATAAATGCTGGGGTTGGTTAAGATGTCCTGCATAGTACATGCGACTATGAGAAATTCACTTAAAAACTTAGTGAGAACTGACAATCTTGGTGTGAAAAAAGCAAGGTGAAGACAGTGCCATGTGGCGTAATTAGGACGAGCATAGATCCAGTGCGAAACTGATGATTGTGTGATTAGGGTGAATCATGACCACCCACACTCATCCGCATATGATAATGATGATACCAAGCAAAATACCATGTATAAATTGTTTACTCCACAATGCTTTTCTCAAATTCCTCCTGTCCTCTCTAGTTCTGACATTAACCCACTCTATCCTGATTGCCCTTTAACCCATCTATTCCATATAGGTATTATTTTATGACCCGTAGTCCCAAACTGTTGTTATCCAACATAGCCACTGATTGTGACAGAACGGGTTCAAGTAACACATGCCCGCGACTGAGAGAATGAATGTATTACCATGACAGTTTCTGATGATGATCTTCTGTTGAATATGCTGTGTAACATTTGACCTTTAGCAACAATGTTCTGAGTGCTGTTTTTCTATTTATATAGGAGTGGCCCATAAATGGTGGGAAGAATTTGGCACCAGCGCCTGTCACCAGGGATCTTCTTTTAACTGGGTAGGTTTCTCAGATGTGCTGTTTCTGTGGTTTTTGTGGGTGAATTGGGCAGGTTTGTCAGAAGTGCTGTTTCTGTGGTTTTTGTGGGTGAATTGGGTAGGTTTGTCAGAAGTGCTGTTTCTGTTATTTTTGTGGGTGAATTGGGTAGGTTTGCCAAAGGTACTGTTTCTGTGGTTTTTGTGGGTGAATTGGGTAGGTTTGTCAAAGGTACTGTTTTTGTGGGTAAATTGGGTAGGTTTGTCAAAGGTACTGTTTTTGTGGGTTGGGAAGGTTTGTCAGAAGTGCTGTTTTTTGTGGGTGAGCTTTGTGAGTGTTATTGGGTGTTTCTAGTCCTTACTGGCTTAACTGGAATCAGTGTTATCTGAGAAGAATGGTTAAACTAGGCAGATGAATGTCACATGGGGAGTGCTGTTAAATGGGTGTTATGTGAGGATTATGGTTAAACTAAATGGGTGTTATGTGATGATTATGGTTAAAATAGATGAGTGTTATGTGAGGATTATGGTTAAGATAGATGGGTGTTAGGTGAGGATTATGGTTAAATTGTATGGATGTTATGTGAGGAATATGGTTAAATTATGTGGGTGTTATGTGAGGAATATGGTTAAATTATATGGGTGTTGTGTGAGGGATATGGTTAAATTATATGGGTGTTATGTGAGGAGTATGGTTAAACCAGATGGATGTTATTGAGGAGAACGGTTAAATTATTTGACTGTCATTTGGGAAATGTGAAACTAAATGGGTGCTGTGCAAGGAAAATGCTTGAAATGTAAATATTTTAACATTATGTTGCTGTGCTGATGGGTTGCCATAATGATAGGTTGTTGAATAGTTTAAGCATTCAAATGTTGAATTGACTGTTGCATTGATAGTCTGAAGTAGAATATATATCAAGCTCATGGAGTGGATTATTATGCTGATAATGCAGTAGGGATAGTCTCTTAAATAGGCAGGTTGTTATACCGGTAGATGATTATACTGGTGGTTGATTATACTGGTGCAACTTATTCTGACAGCCATGAGGATGGCACTGTTAGGTTCTGGGACTCCTCAGCCTCCAGCCTACACCTGATGTACAAACTCAGCACCTGCCCAGTGTTCGGCATTCCGGTTAACAACGCTGAATCGCCAAGCGCTGAGGAGGAGGAGTGGCCACCATTTAGGAAGGTGAGTTAGCTGTCTTTAACTTGTATGAATTGGAAACAAATAGATATATTAAACTCCTGCGAGAAGAAACGTACTAAACATCAACAACGTTGCACATACCTTACAAGGAGATCCATCGTATCAGCGAAATACAGGTGAAAATCCGAAATCAGAAGCACTCAATAAATATATAAAATGAATAATAAAATAAAATAAACTACACACAAACGCGTACAATACGACACACAGGACTACCGACATTTTGATTCTCAGAATCTTTGTCAAGGACACCACAGATATCTAACACAACGAAATACAGCAAACAAAGAAAAAAACACACAAACTGTCCCTATGCCATGTGGGGCAGAAAAGGTGGCTTGGCCAGCTGCGAAAGCGCTCGTTGGCTGCAGAGTTAAAAGTGGGTTGCCAGATAAGATTTAAGTAGCCAAAAATATGTGAACAGTCTGCTATGAAAATATAAGGGTGTGGGGACAGTTAGGTAGGGGGGGGGCAGCATAGTAATAGATAGTGTAAACAATTGGGGAAGATGCCACAGTTATACCGTAGCGTCCACAACAGTATTGATACCTGCTGGATGGATGCATCCCAGATTGTTGATTAGCTGGCATTCAATTTTGAGCCTGACGGAGCTATTGGAGTAGCAGGGTTTTAATGCGGTGACACATACATCGTCGACTCCATTATGGTTGGAGGAATTGAAATGGTTGGGGACAGGTTTGTCAGCGCCCTGATTGATGTTTCTGAGGTGTTCTCTAAAACGGTCAGCAAGACATCTGCCCGTTTGGCCAATGTACTTCATGTCACATCGTTTGCAGTTGTAGCAACAAAGTTTCACTTTTATTTATGAAGCTAATGAATGAGAGATGGCTTTTGTGTTTTGTTTTAAATCAGGTGTATTAGTGATTTCTTTGTTTTAAACCAGGTATATTAGTGATTTCTTTGTTTTAAACCAGGTATGTTAGTGCAATATCTTTGTTTTAAACCAGGTATGTTAGTGCAATATCTTTGTTTTAAACCAGGTATGTTAGTGATTTCTTTATTTAAACAAAGAAGGCATTAACAATTGGTTGCACAATTTATTGTCTGGCATATTTCACTGCATTTGTCAGGTGAATACTTTCAAGGTTATATATCATCTGAAATAAATAGATTAATCATAATTTGGCTGCAATACATAACACACACAGTCACTGATTCTGTTCGAATGTGAAGCATTTGTTATCTGCACTATGATTGCAGATTCACTATAAAGTCTTCCTGTCTGCACAACACTGGTTTTAATCACCTAATGGCTGAGGTTCAGCATATTTGAATAATTGTTTATTCTTCGGTGAATACTATATGTGAAACGCCTTTGCTTTGTTAACTATATGCCTGCAATTTAATAGGTGTTGAGAAATTGACGAAGTTGGGTATTTTATGATTAGCAAAGCATAGGTATTTCTTATATTGTATGCAATGTACAATAAACGATTATTTGATTATTATTACTTCCTGAAATAAAAGCAGTTAAATTCAGGACACAAGAACTTTGACTTATCAAGTAAAAAGAAAAAAAAGTAAAGGTCCCTTTTACAGGCCTTTATGTGTATTGGTATATTGTGCTGGCCTTATATTTGTGTAGGCTAATCAGCACCCAGTGGGTGATGTGGTCAGTGTGGGGCGATCCACAACCACCTGTACTTGCCTGGACATTTCCTGGTACCAAGTTTTTTAGGCTGAGTTGACGTGGGAGTCCAGGTTAATGAGTAGACAAATGACTGTCTGAAACTGAAGTTAAAGTAACTAGGACAGTATAACTTTAAGTGTCCAAATTTTAACTGTCTGAAACTGAAGTTAGTAACTAGGACAATACAACATTAATTAAGTGTTCTCATTTTAACTGTCTGAAACGGGAAGTTAGTAACTAGGACAGTACAACATTAATTAAGTGTTCTCATGTTAACACAAAACTGTTTGGCCTGTGCTGAACAGGAGGATTAAATGGAATGACGGAATCGCAAATACGAAGATTACGGCGAGAACAAGACTGATTGCTTTCAGTCAGGAAGAGACATGGACAAGATGCTGGTGCTGGAGAGACACACATTGAGAACACCCTGTTAATATTATAGCTAGAAAGTCCTTTCTCTGGAACTCAAGGGAAAACAAAATAGAGCCAGAGGTGGACACAAATATAGGGAGGACATGCATGAGGCTGCGGGAGATAGCAACAAGTAGAACTGCTGGACAAGACTTGCTTGAGGACATGCATGAGGCTGCGGGAGATAGCAACAAGTGGAACTGCTGGACAAGACTTGCTTGAGGGCCTATGCTCTGGTGTGGGATAAAGGACAGGAGGAGGACAGTAGTGATGTTCTTGCTAGTTTAGCTAACTGTGTTGACTTACCTGGCTATATGACCTAAGCAGTGGGTTGGGAAAGAGTTGCCTGACTTTGTTCTTGAGTTGAAGGAAAGGTAGTGAGGAATAATCAGTCTCATAAAACGCTCACCTAACCTTGGTGGTGTTGGAGTTAGTGAGCTGGCCTGCAAGACGGTTTGAGTTCAGTCACCAGCAGAGGCAGAGTTAATTGTTCCACCCAGTAGGGCTCTGAGGTCGGCCCAGTCTGGCAAAAATGGATAGCAAACAAACTGAAGAAGTTTTCTGCAAATCATCTAGGAAAGAAAAGTGATGAGGATGGAAACTGACCACCCCACCTCAAATGTCACGGCCTAGAATATGTGAAAGCCTAATACTTGACACCCAAACAGCAGTATCTACTATGGCACTACCTTTGCTTTTAAACATAAACAGTTTATGGTTGAATGTATACTGTATTGTATAATGTATATTTCTTAAATATGAACAGTTTATGATTGAATGTAAATTTCAATGTTGTTTTGTACTGCTTTCCAGGTAGGGACATTTGACCCATATAGTGATGACCCTCGCCTGGCCATTCAGAAGCTGGCTCTGTGCGCACTTAGTGAGACCTTGGTTGCTGCTGGCTCTGCCGGCCAGGTTTTAATTTTCAACATGGAGCGGCAGGAGCGGGAGCAAGACTTAAAGGTGAGACTTCTGTTTGAACTATTTCTGTTCACTGGGAATTATACTAATACTGGATAAGTGAAACAGTGCTTTGGTTTTTGGTTCGGAAATGCTTTCATTGGACACGGCCATCACCACTAGTGCTCCATTCTCATCCCATCCATCACACAAGAGCTCTATTCTCATCCCATACATCACACAAGTACTCCATCATTATCCCATACATCACACAATTGCTCCATTGTCATCCCATACATCACACAAGTGCTCCATCATTATCCCATGCATCACACAAGTTGTCCATCATTATCCCATACATCACACAAGTTGTCCATCATTATCCCATACATCACACAAGTTGTCCATCATAATCCCATACATCACACGAGTTGTCATCATTATCCCATACATTGCACAAGTGCTCCATTCTCATCCCATATATCACACAAGTGCTCCATCATTATCCCATACATCACACAAGTGCTCCATCATTATCCTATACATCACACAAGTGCTCCATTCTCATCCCATACATCACACAAGTTGTCCATTCTCATCCCATACATCACACAAGTGCTCCATCATTATCCCATACATCACATAAGTTGTCCATTCTCATCCCATACATCACACAAGTTGTCCATTCTCATCCCATACATCACACAAGTACTCCATCATTATCCCATACATCACACAAGTGCTCCATAATTATCCCATACATCACACAAGTTGTCTATTCTCATCCCATGCATCACACTTTACTCCACTTGCTTACATCACAGATGACACTATTTTTGTCTGTTCTGTGAAGTTGTCTCCACATTAAACCATAATATATCATTATACACGATACGAGGTCACCATGGCCAAATGGATAAGAACGCATATTCTTAAACATCTGTTGTGCTGATGCCGAGGTAAGGGATTCAACCCCTATACCGGACAGTTGGACTAAAATGTTGACCTATCATCCTTGACTTGGGGACGTAAATTTAAGTACCTCTGAAGTTGGCACTGTTAATAGGGAAAGCTAATACACATGCAAAATTCAGTCCAGTACTACTATATGTAGTGTGTATGGACTAAGCTTGAGTTCAGAGTGAGTTAGTGCAAAAAAAAAAAAAAAAAAAAAAAAACTTACACGATATCAGGCCTGCTTGGTGCCTTGTACGGAGCCACTTAGTGATAGATGAACTGTAGAAGAGTTAACTTGTAATTTAATTTGAATGAAGTGTTTGTTTACGTTTATTTTTTTATTGATTCTGAAAACCAGGAGGTGAAAGTGAACATCATGAGTGAGCACGAGGGCTTTGTGTGGAAGGGGCACAAGGCCTTGAGCTGTAAGATTGGTGACCTCAAGTATGCAGCAGGCTTCCAGCCAACCTGCCTTATGCAACTAGATCCTCCGGCAGCCTGCACTGCCCTAGCTCTACACTCGGAGTGGCAGCTGTAAGTAGATGAGTGTTTCCTGTGTGTCTCTCACCTTGGTTATTTTACAGATAAACATCCACACAAAGCTATTTGGAAATGTCTTTTATAGGGAGAAATATCCACACAAAGCTATTATGGAGCGTCGAGCTCTCAAAAACAGCAATATACATTAAAACAAAAAAAAATCAAGATGTCTCGTGTAGACATTACAAAATAAAAATGAACAAGGAGTACAAAATATCTTTTCACCATCAGTCTAGTTTTGTGACTGCTCATTAACTCATCAGAAGGAGAAGCCCACCAGAAGGAGAAGCCCACCAGATGAGAATTCGACATTTTAGTCCAACTGGCCCATGAGGGGTTAAACCTGCTACCTCAGCACCAGCTCACAGAAAGTTTAAGAGCGACTGCTCTTATCTATTTGACCATGCTAACCTCCTGAAAACAATAATGTGACATGAGAACAGTAATGTGACATGAGAACAGTAATGTGACACAGTAATGTTATTAAACAACCAATTGCTTGTTCTCTACAGAGTGGCTGCTGGTACAGGTCAAGGATTTGCTCTTCTGGATTACGCACAAAAGAAAGAAGTGGCAACAAGGTGTACACTTAACCCCAATGGTGAGCTCACGTGGTCCTTCCTCTTCTACCCTAGGAAATAGTTGTCTTACAGTGTTTTTGTATCTGCCATGTTTGGACACATGTATGAGTGTGCACTGTCTGGGTCTGCAGAACTATAACCTGTCAGGTGTTGATGTGGACACATGCATGAGCACGCACTGTCTGGGTCTGCACAACTATAGCCTGCCAGGTATTCATGTGAAGTTTAACTCTGGACATTAATCAGTGTGAGTGTACTACCACATTGCGTGAGTTAACAATTTCTGCATGCATATTGGTAACTCTAGCTGGAATTATTTATTCAGCTGACTAAAGTTACTGCAGGATGATTTAACTTGATATGCTTTGCCTGGTTCCAATGTTAACCATTTATACTAAGAAAGAGAAAAGGGAATGATGGGGCTTATGTTCTACTGAAGTAGCAGGACATAAGTCAAGGTGAGAGAAAGAGTTCCTAAGAGCTATGTTGTGCCAATCCTGATGTATGGAAGTGAATCATGGAATTATGCGGAGGCTGTAGAGATGTGGTTTTTAAAGAAGAATGATGAGAGCATCATGGACAGATAGAAGAAGAGTAATGAAGATATCTTGGAAGAAGTTCACTCACAAAGAGAACTGGTTACTCACATCAGAAGAAGACAGTCCACTTTCTTCGGACATGTCTTGTGAAGAGGAATGCTGGAGTATGTCATCACAATGGGAAAGTTGGAAGGGAAGAGAACATGGGGAGACCAAGATGACATGGGGGAACATCAGTATCATAAATGATTGCAGCACACATGACAAAAGGCTGTGGACAGCGCCACATTGCAAGGATTATGATAATAAGAAAGTAGTTCCAAACTGGGTAGTATACCCCTGTTGGAAATGTACAGATGAGGTGTGGGTAATGTTAGGTAGATAAATGCTAAGAAAGAAGTGTGTAGCTGCATGTGTGTATGGGGGGTCTGTTGGCACGACCTAGACAGCAAGGAACCTGAACAAGCTTGGAACCATTTGTAAAGGAGGAGGTTGAAGGGAAGGTGAGACAGGTGAACATCTATACAGAAGATGTTAGACAGTTTGATTTAGTGACATGGAGAGACATCTGTATTGGAAAAGATTGTTACATGACTGGCAGAAAGTTGCGGACAAACATGTCTAATGCCATACAACATGGACTGCATAGCACAAAGCCTGGGCTGAATTGTAGAGGTCATGTGATGCCCGTGCAGCATGATCCCTCTCCCAGCCTGACTAGTTTATTCCAGAGGAAAGGTAACAGCAATACATCTGAAACAAGACAAGTTGCAGAAGCTGCTGGATCAGCAAAGCAGTGCTCTAACTGACCATCTGTCAGAGCTTTGATCCTAAACTAGTTGCCAACCAAGGCTTAGGGCTTGGTCTGCGCTGCCATTACTTTAATCTTTAGGTTGCCTTTCCTTGCACTAGGATAAAGCTTATACATTGCCAGTTGCGCTCCTCCGCCCAAAACCATTGGCACAATGTGGGGTGTTAGGTTTGGTGAGCACCGTCCAATACTCAGCTCTAACAGAAAGCAGGTATTAACCAGCTACTGTGATATGGTAGCTCAGTCATACCTGACTAAGACCTGACTAAGGTGGACTATAAGCAGTTTTAAAAATCACTCATTAAGACTTGGCTTGAAATTCAAACATGTCTCAGCCTAGAGTTTTAATATTCACTGCCTCATCACCTGTAAGTTCTCGACAGAATGTGTCTATGGCATGATGACTTGAACATATTTATACAGATCTTATATTTGGGTTTAGTTTAGTTGTCATAATCCTGTGTTAATATTTATTATATTCCCGTTTAAACATGAAAAATCTTAACAAATTACATATACAGGGGTGGTTTAAGCATCTTTATACAGATCTTAAGTACTGAATGTGTTATGTCTAGTTGTCATAATGTCTTAAGATTGTCTCCTCACTCTGTGAGGATGTTATCAGTGATTCCTAAACTATTATTTACTCACTTTATACCTGAAGTTTTAACATATACTGTCTCACTTCCTAAAGTGTTAACATTTTCTTTCTTGTTAATTGAAATTTTAACATTTACAGTCACTGTTTGTAAAGTGTTAACTTTCTGCGAGTTTGTTCCACTAAAATACAGATGCTCGTATTTCTTTGTAGACCTTACCGCCACATCTGACACAGCAATGTCACGTCGGAAATCTCTGAAAAAATCCCTCCGCGAATCATTCCGGCGACTGCGCAGACGACGATCAGAGAAGAAACAGAAAGATGACAGAGCCAAGAAAGATGACAGAGGGTAAGAATTTGTTGTTTAACAGTATTGAAAGCTTTATCTAGACATCATTGGGGTGGGTGTGCTGTAGATAGATGGTGCATATTTCCTTGTGTTACTTGGGTTTGAGAAGGAAGAAAAAATAGTATAATAACCTTCCAAGCTGGTGATCAAAGAGAACTAAGGAGGATATAGACAGAGCTGGTAGTATATACCAACAGGGTAGGCATATTTAGGGTGTATTTTTAATGACTGCAGTGTTTGAAAGTATTGCCAGTCCAAGTTTTGTATTCACCCTCTGTAAAGTTCATGCAACATAATAGGTTCATACAAAACTTGGACTGGCAATATTTTCAAACACTGCACAGTCATTAAAAATACACCCTGTACAACAGTGCAGTGAGGTGAGAGATCTTAAAGGGCTTCACAGCTGGATGAGTGGATGATCATTGTAGAGCTGAGCGAGGCAAAATCACATGAAGCATCTAGAATGAGAATGGAAGCTTATGGAGAATGGGATATCCTCTGGTTCCCTATTATGTAAAAGAAAATCTACACCAGTGGTTCTCAATGGTGGGGAATCTCCCCCCCCCCTTCAAGATCGCGTTAATACAAGAACCTATTATTTGATATTGTTTTTCCCTTCATACTTTCTGTACGTCTCACCCTTCTAAAATTCAATTTATCAAGTAAGTAGACCCACAAATCACATTTTATGTGGACATCTAGACTTGTTTTAGTATGTGCTATTACATTTAGCTTCCATTATTACGTATACTGTGTAGGGGCGGGGCAGAATTTTTAGGTAGGAAATACGAAAGGAGGGAATGACGTTCTGAAAATATGGTGAAAGGGAGCACGGACCAAATTTTAAGGTAGGAAATATGAAAGAGGGGGGGGGGGGGGGAATGACGTTCTGAAAATGTTGTGAATGGGGGCATGGGCCAAAAAAGGTTGAGAACCACTGATCTACACCATGATTCATAGAGTCTTTTTTAGTCAGAGGCAGACATATCTGTGAGAGACTGAGCATCTAAACATGCAGTAGTGTATTTCCTTGGCATGTGTTATAGTGGCCGAGTCACTTTGGGAGTTTTCGTGTCGAAGTGGTCAAGCCGTGTACCTTGTGCCCCAAAGGTTGTGGGTTCGATTCCGGGCTACGTCTTTCGGTTCATGAGTGCATTTTTTTTAGACTCCTGGGGGTTGTCGCTGAGGCTACGGAGTTTGTACTTTGTCTGGCACTTTCTGCAGTCGTCCTGTTGAAAGAGACCGGGCCATATAGGATAAAACCCAATGCAGTGATGTTGATTCTCTTGTTGTTATAGGGAGAGTTGATTTTAAGCCTTTTTTTTTATATAGTGACTGAAGTTGTAACTTGTTTGATTTCAAATTGTAAATTTGTCTTCATGGCAGATAATGAATCTGGCTTTGTGACAGACTCTATGGTTTTGCTGTGCTTACCGTATTTTACGGACTATAAGACGCTACGGACTAATAGACGCACCTTAATTTTTAAGCAATGTTTTTAAAAAATAACATTTTTACCATTTTTATATTAATTTCTAGTATAAGATGCACCTGAATTTTGGAGGCAATTCTTTGAAGAAAAAAGTGCGTCTTATACTCCGTAAAATACGGTAGATGTAATTTGAGTTGTGTTAAGACTCCCTTTGTGTTTGCTGTGCTGAGATGTAATTTGAGTTTTTGTGTTAAGACTCCCTTTTTTGTGTGCTGTGCTTAGAGTAATTTGAGTATATGTGTTAAGACTCCCATTGTTTTTGTTGCGTATAAATTAATTTGAGTTTTGTTTTTAGACCAGCTATAGCACATCTCGTCGATCATCATTATCCAGTTGCTTGTCCTGTGTTGGAACCCCCCCCCCCCCCCCCCCCCCCCCCCCCGTTTGAGTCTTTCTCCATAATTTCTCATAGGTGTGCAGAAGTTAGTTCACATGTCTACTGTACCTTCATGAGACTGAGCATTTAATAGTAACCCTGAGTTCAGGGAATTCTGGGTAAGAATAATATATCATTCTTCAAGGTCTGTAGATTGATGAAATGTTTTTTCCTGCGTGTTATTGTATTACTGAGATGTTTGTGATAAGTGTGTGTTTCCTTGACTTCGTAACAGAGACACGCAGCACATTGAGGAAACAGCAGCAGCAGCAGCCGCCGCCACAGGCTCAGAAGCCGCAGCAGCAGCCGGCGAGTGTAAGCCTGAAGAGAGGCAGGTTGAGGCTCGCAGTGCGGATGACTCAATGACTTCCATGGTGCGCTCACTCTGTTTTGCAGATACTTTCATTGTCAATGGTAAGAGCAGACTTGAAGCATTTTGTCAAAATTTTACTATTGGTTGCTTTTATGGGGTGTCTTCTGATTGGATAGCTCTCAAGTCTTTTCTTGTTGGTTGTTGTTGTTGTTGTTGTTGTTGTTGTTGTTGTTGTTGTTGTTGTTGTTGTTGTTGTTGTTGGTTGTTGTTGTTGTTGTTGTTGGTTGTTGTTGTTGTTGTTGTTGTTGTTGTTGTTCTTCTTCTTCTTCTTCTTCTTCTTCTTCTTCTTCTTCTTCTTCTTCTTCTTCTTCTTCTTCTTCTTCTTCTTCTTCTTCTTCTTCTTCTTCTTCTTCTTCTTCTTCTTCTTCTTCTTCTTCTTCTGCTGTTGCTTCATCTTCTTCTTCATCTTCTTCATCTTGTGCCTGGTATGGAGCAGACATTTTTGACCATGACTCTCCAACCCTCCCTGATATTTGATGATCTTGTTGCTTAGAGGTCGGCTTGGCAGAGAGGTATAGGCACTCATACTTAAACTTCCCGTGCACTGACGGCAGTGTAGTATGTTCACTCCACACCAGTCAGTTCTCGTTCAGAAAGTAAACAACTTTGTTGTTCATGACATTTCTCATTCTATCTGTGCATGTGCTGATTATGTTCTGGATCTCTGGGTCACACATAAGATGGCTAGGAACTTATTTACAATTGCAGAGCATAGACTCCACTTACAGTAGTGTAAATACTGAATGTAAATTTTGTCTAGTGAATCGTGCTGAGAACAGAAAATGGTCACTGCAATTTAGTCCTTTTATACTGCAGTATGAGTTTCCGCACTGCCTGACTTCTCTTGTGCAGATGGAGCCATGTCGTTTACACTTGCAGCTTTAGATGTGCAAATAGGCTCTTATTCTTACAAGGATTGTTCAAATAGCCCACTCCGTACTCATAGACACACAGGTCATGATACTGCTTCATGTCAGGTATCATATATTTGTATGGGAAGGGAAACCATCTCATCTCAATCTACTGTAAAATAGTAAAGTTAAACCCTTACACTTCACAACCTTTGAACTGTATCTGTGTATTTGTTCCTGTGTGTTGGCTTGCTGTTGACTCCCAGAAACCAAATGTTGTATTTACACTCCAGGTGGCAGCCATAATCCATCACTGTGGGTAGGAACCAACGGTGGCCACATCTTTGTGTACAGCTTAACAGTTCCAGCATCTGACAAACGCACAGAAGACTATGTCCAGTGCCTCCTAGCCAAGGAGATTAAGCTGAGGCACCGGGCCCCAGTTCTCAGCATTGCAGTTATAGACAGCAAGAACACAGTTCTGCCTGAAGCATTTGAAGTGATCCATGAGAGAGCTAAGGCCCCTGACATGGAGGGTCAGCATTCGATTATCATCTGCTCAGAAGAACAGTTGAAGGTATAGTAAATGTGATATTAGATGCATTTTTCTGATTGGTTACATGTCTAGAGTATGCCTTGATGAAGTAATCTCTCACAGAAGGAGATGGCATGGCTTGAATGTTTATTAGTGGCTTCCTTGATGAAGTAATCTCTCACTGAAGGAGATGGCATGGCATGGATGCTCATTAGTGGCTTCTTTAGTTAAATAATCTCTCACTGGAGAAGATGGCATGGCCTGGATGTTTATTAGTGGCTTCCTTGATGAAGTAATCTCTCACTGAAGGAGATGGCATGGCCTGGATGTTTATTAGTGGCTTCCTTAGTTAAGTAATCTCTCACTGAAGGAGATGGCATGGCCTGGATGTTTATTAGTGGCTTCCTTGATGAAGTAATCTCTCACAGAAGGAGATGGCATGGCTTGAATGTTTATTAGTGGCTTCCTTGATGAAGTAATCTCTCACTGAAGGAGATGGCATGGCATGGATGCTCATTAGTGGCTTCCTTGATGAAGTAATCTCTCACTGAAGGAGATGGCATGGCATGGATGCTCATTAGTGGCTTCTTTAGTTAAGTAATCTCTCACTGGAGAAGATGGCATGGCCTGGATGTTTATTAGTGGCTTCCTTGATGAAGTAATCTCTCACTGAAGGAGATGTCATGGCCTGGATGTTCATTAGTGACTTCCTTAGTTAAGTAATCTCTCACTGAAGGAGATAGCATGGCCTGGATGTTCATTAGTGGCTTCCTTAGTTAAGTAATCTCTCACTGGAGGAGAAGGCATGGCCTGGATGTTCATTAGTGGCTTCCTTAGTTAAGTAATCTCTCACTGGAGGAGAAGGCATGGCCTGGATGTTCATTAGTGGCTTCCTTAGTTAAGTAATCTCTCACTGGAGGAGAAGGCATGGCCTGGATGTTCATTAGTGGTTTCCTTAGTTAAGTAATCTCTCACTAAAGGAGACAGCATGGCCTGGGTGTTCATTAGTGGCTTCCTTAGTTAAGTAATCTCTCACTGAAGGAGACAGCATGGCCTGGATGCTCATTAATGGCTTCCTTAGTTAAGTAATCTCTCAAAGAACTTGCTGCCTTGCAGGTAGACTAGGGTTGGCAGACCTGAGCTCAGAAATAACTATTGAAATCTGAAACAGTGCAGCATAATTCATCTTACAGTGAGATGTGATTACATATGACAATGATAGATGTACATTTATACTTAGGTTTCATAGTAAAATGCTGTTATGGCTGGCATTATTATCATAGTGGTATGCAATGAATAATGTATTTGTATTTTCAAACCCAGACCTTCTCACTGCCAGCCCTGAAACCACGGTGGAAGAACAAAATTACTGCCATTGACGGATCTAGGTTAAGGAAGATTCAGTTTGTCAACTTCAGGAGAGAAGGTAATGTGGGATTTGGTTGTACTTGACAATGTGAGACTTGTGATCATCTCTTTGTGTTTGTGTGCTTCTGACTATAGGTGGAAACATGATGGCTTTGTCTTCCGTCTGTTTTGTAGGGAGGACATTTCTCGTAGATTCCTTTTGTTTATTCATTCATTCAGGTCTGTAGAGGTACCCTGGCTTCACATTCTGTTCACTCAGGGCTGTAGATATACCATGGTATATCATTCTATTCACTCACGGCTATTGAGCTATCCTGGGATTATAAATTCCTTTGGGCTGTAGAGTTACCCAGGGATCATGTTCTATTCACTCAGATCTGTAGAGGTATATTGTGGTCACATTCTACTTACTCTGGTGTATAGATAAATTGGAATCACATTCTATTCACTCATACCTGTAGATTTACCAGGGTATCACATTCTATTCACTCAGCTATGATAGTAAGTGATTGTGTTGCTGTTCTTCCACACATATATGCACACGTGTAACAAAGTTAATGCTGTAATTGGGAGTCACGGTAGCGCATGCTTGCATTCTGGCCCGGAGGTCACGTGTTTGACCCCCATTGAGGTTTAGTCATAGAAATTGACACAGGCTTGCAGGTCAACCCAGCCTAAAAATAGGTTCTAGGGAATGCCCTGGGAAGTAAATGTGGCAGATGTTATATTGACAACACCACCATTGAGTGCTGATTGGTGCATACAAATATGGAGCTGATTGGTGCATACAAATATGGAACTGATTGGTGCATACAAATATGGAACTGATTGGTGCATACAAATATGGAGCTGATTGGTGCATACAAATATGGAGCTGATTGGTGCATACAAATATGGAGCTGATTGGTGCATACAAATATGGAGCTGATTGGTGCATACAAATATGGAGCAGATTGGTGCATACAAATATGGAACTGATTGGTGCATACAAATATGGAGCTGATTGGTGCATACAAATATGGAGCTGATTGGTGCATACAAATATGGAGCTGATTGGTGCATACAAATATGGAGCTGATTGGTGCATACAAATATGGAGCTGATTGGTGCATACAAATATGGAGCTGATTGGTGCATACAAATATGTAGCTGATTGGTGCATACAAATATGGAGCAGACTGGTGCATGCAAATATGGAGCAGATTGGTGCATACAAATATGGAGCTGATTGGTGCATACAAATATGGAGCTGATTGGTGCATACAAATATGGAGCTGATTGGTGCATAAAAATATGGAGCAGACTGGTGCATGCAAATATGGAGCTGCTTGGTGCATACAAATATGGAGCTGATTGGTGCATACAAATATGGAGCTGATTGGTGCATACAAATATGGAGCTGATTGGTGCATACAAATATGGAGCAGACTGGTGCATACAAATATGGAGCAGACTGGTGCATACAAATATGGAGCTGCTTGGTGCATACAAATATGGAGCTGATTGGTGCATACAAATATGGAGCTGATTGGTGCATACAAATATGGAGCTGATTGGTGCATACAAATATGGAGCTGATTGGTGCATATAAATATGGAGCTGATTGGTGCATACAAATATAGAGCTGGCACCATGTGCCTAATACACCTCAAGGTGTGCAAAAGGGTTCTTTTTACATTTTAATGCTGTAAGTGCTAATCATGCCCCAAATAGGACTGCAGTTTGTCATGTTTAACAGAAAATGTCATAGATATGCAGTCAGAGTGTAGTAGCTGTGTTTAATTGTGCTGCTGTGTTTAGTTGTGCAAACATTTCATACTTGATGTTCATTGATTTGTGTTTTATCTGGCAACAGGAGACAACTACAGTGAGTTTGATATTGCCTGTTTGACCAACACTGGAGACTTGCGTGTGTACTCTGTGTCCACCCTGAGGAGACAGCTGTCAGCTCAAGCAATCCGCAAGGAAGACATCAAGTATGTGCTTTGTTTGTGTTTTCACTCAGTTTTGGTGTTTGTTATAGTTATCTTAACCCTTTACCGGGCAGACGCTTGTCCGCTTTTTAGCCCTGAACGGGCAAGATCTTTTCAGGTTCGGTAAAATTTCGGGTCGCGTTAGTAAAATCATCACAAATAAGGTGTTAGTCAACCGATTTTAGTTAAATAAACAACACAATGAAGGGAAAAGCATGCAGAATATGTTACGTGATTGTTGTCGGTAATCCATATATGAACACAAATATTTACGAAATACAGCATATTTGTGATTTTCAGTCATCTATAAGGCAATTTACAAACACATTTTCAGAATCATCATCACTTTCTTTAAAGTCCGACTCACGACTGCTAATGCGAAGTAACGCTTTTCACTGATATCTAGTTCCGATTAATAGTCACTTTAATGTCACTTAAATTGAACCTAGCAAAATCTCGGCTATCACTTGAAGAATCGCCGAAATCCATTTTGAAAAACTAAGTGTAAAAACCCCGAAAATTATCCCCCAAAAAATCTGTTCAAATTCATATTAGGCGCTTGCAAATGGCGGCCACGTTGTCAAGCTATCGCCGAAAGCGAAAGCAGCCGCCGGAAGTATCGGAAAGCCGAGAGATCGTGTTTTTACAATGCATAATAGTATCGGGCGCAAATGGACGTTCTGCCCGGTAAAGGGTTAACTATTCATGTTTTACGTTCTGTACAAAAAGTTGCCTTTGTTAGCACTGAAAACTGGCTTACTCACTGAAAGCTGTCAGTTGCATTGAGAAAACCAGTATTAAAATGGTAGAGTGCACAGTGTTGTGTGCATATGAGATGTTAACACATGTCTAGAATGTTCTATATTCTCATTCGATTGACATATTCCTACACCATTTTTGAGCTGTGCAAGATTCCATGTTCTGACCAAATCTCATTTATACTCACAAAACCCTGAGACCACTGCAATACATCCATCCATTATAAAATTCTTTTAATGAACCGTTTTATGAATGAAGCTCATAACAAGACCGGCTCTGCTGCGAAGTGGTGATGGACACAGTTCGTAATCCCGCATACCTCGTTCAAAACACAGCTGCTGGCGATTTGGCAGCAGACCGACTTGCTTTGGTTTATTATGAAATGGTATGGGTGCCAGTCATTCAGAAGGCAATGGCAAACTCCTAAACGTAGACTTGCCAAGAGGTCACAAACAGCTAATAATGCTGGGGTTGACTGTGAGGTCCTGTAAAGGATATTCAACTAACCACTCATAACAACCTGGTCACCAGTAGGGAAAAGAAAACGGGGAAGGCCAAGAGAGACCCTGCGTAGAACCATCATCAGAGAAGGCTCATTCAACGGCCAAGTGAACATCCAAGATCTACAACAGGTAGCAGCGAACCGTCAGACATGGAGAGCCATGACTTCTGCCCTATGCTCCGCCTTAGGCTCAAGAGGAAAGACTAACTAACTCACTAACTCACTCATAAAAAGACAAGTGTTATACAATGCGGTGCTCTGGCTGAAGTCAGTTACTTAACTGGCTCCAGCTTTGCACTCTTGATACAATCTGAGATGGGATTGTTCCATCACAGTACACATAGAACAACTGTATACCAGATTTTCTCCTGTACACATAGAAGAACTGTACACATAGAACAGTTGTATACCAGAGCTTCTTCTGTACACATAGAACAATTGTAGGTGAGAATTTCTCCTGTATGCATAGAACAAGTTGAAACCTTTCCAGTTGTCAGGTTCTCAAGCTTGTGTGTGTGTGTGTGTGTGATTTGCTTGCTGATGTTTGTGATTTCCGTCATCTCTGCAGTGGAATTTCATCATTTGTGTTCACCAAAGATGGACAAGGATTCTACTTACAGTCACCATCAGAGTTCTCTCGTATCACTCTGTCTACGACCACCAGCAGCGCTGCACCCCGATGTGACCTGGAGCTAGCTGAAGGTCTCCGCCCACCACCGGAGTCCCGGCAGGAGGCTGCAGCTACAGGTGGCGCTACTATCCAGAGGCAGCCGACTGTAGAAGTGACTCCAGCCTCAGAAGAACCATCGCAGGAAGCTCAAGGGTAAGCCGGCGTGAAGATTGCAGGGTCAAAGTGCATATATATAAGTTTTGTTTCTGTATAGGTGTTGTTTGATATTTTTCGTCAACTTCAGACTCTAGCCTATGCGAAGCTGCTGACTATATGTGAACAACGATCACTGCCAAATACTTGTGATTCATTTTAAACAGAGGCAAGCAGTTCATTGGTGCATTGAACAACGGCTAGAGTCTTGATCAGTCAGGTGTATATACATTGTACATTGAGTGGTTATTGCATGCATGCGTTATATTCTTGTACTTATAAAATAAACTGAATATTGGTTGGTCATGCAAGGGTGTAACATATAATTTGCTTGTATAGAATAATAATGTGAATGATAATAGTATATCATCATTATAATCTATGATTTTTGGTATAGTGTCAGTTCACTACATCACTATTATAATGTATGGTGTTTGGTATAGTGTCAGTTCACTACATCACCATTATAATGTATAGTGTTTGGTATAGTGTCAGTTCACTACATCACCATTATAATGTATGGTGTTTGGTATAGTGTCAGTTCACTACATTACCATTATAATGAATGATGTTTGGTATAGTGTCAGTTCACTAGTTCACCATTATAATGTATGGTGTTTGGTATAGTATCAGTTCTCTACATCACCATTATAATGTATAGTATTTGGTATAGTGTCAGTTCACTACATCACCAGTATAATGTATAGTATTTGGTATAGTGTCATTTCACTACATCACCATTATAATGTATAGTATTTGGTATAGTGTCAGTTCACTACATCACCATTATAATGTATAGTATTTGGTAGTGTCAGTTCACTACATCACCATTATAATGTATGGTGTTTGGTATAGTATCAGTTCACTACATCACCATTATAATGTATGATATTTGGTATAGTATAAGTTTACTACATCACCATTATAATGTATAGTGTTTGGTATAGTATCAGTTCTCTACATCACCATTATAATGTATAGTATTTGGTATAGTGTCAGTTCACTACATCACCATTATAATGTATAGTATTTGGTATAGTATCAGTTCACTACATCACCATTATAATGTATAGTGTTTGGTATAGTGTCAGTTCACTACATCACCATTATAATGTATAGTATTTGGTATAGTGTCAGTTCACTACATCACCATTATAATGTATAGTGTTTGGTATAGTGTCAGTTCACTACATCACCATTATAATGTATAGTATATGGTATAGTGTCAGTTCACTACATCACCATTATAATGTATAGTATTTGGTATAGTATCAGTTCACTACATCACCATTATAATGTATAGTGTTTGGTATAGTGTCAGTTCACTACATCACCATTATAATGTATAGTATTTGGTATAGTGTCAGTTCACTACATCACCATTATAATGTATAATGTTTGGTATAGTGTCAGTTCACTACATCACCATTATAATGTATAGTATTTGGTATAGTGTCAGTTCACTACACATTACCATTATAATGTATAGTATTTGGTATAGTGTCAGTTCACTACATCACCATTATAATGTATAGTATATGGTATAGTGTCAGTTCACTACATCACCATTATAATGTATAGTATGTGGTATAGTGTCAGTTCACTACATCGCCATTATAATGTATAGTGTTTGGTATAGTGTCAGCTCAATACATCACCATTATAATGTATAGTGTTTGGTATAGTGTCAGTTCAATACATCACCATTATAATCTATGTTATATACCAAACACTGATGTGGTGACATCACCATTTGTTGTGATCTGCAGAATCATCTGCTTGGTATAGTTTAGGTGTAATAGATCACCATTATAATATATGGTGTTCTACATAGTTTAAAAATAAAGTTAATCATGATCACCATTGTCGTATCTGCCCCATCAGAAGGATGGTCCCTTTGTTGTAGTTGGTTCCCATTGTGGAATGTTGTGCTTAAAGACAAGGAATTCTCCCAGCTGATGGTGTATGTTGTAACATGTTTTGCGTGAGTTTTCCTCCTACCTGGTGAAACAGGAGCTGAATACACTGAATATCTTGTTGTTGCTATTTGTGTTATCTCTTATGACTATTTTGACAAATCATTGACCTTGCTTCAAAGAAAATTTAGGGAAAATATTTGATAATTAAGAGAAATTTGTCAAAATACAACATTGAATATTTTTCATAATGCATAATTGTTGTAGTAGTTTACATGCTTTGTGTATTGAAAAATGGCTGTCAAGTTTGACCACAAAACCAGTGTTTATATTCACCCCATATTTATTCCACTGGATCTCAGAGTATTAGATGCCGTGTTTTTGCATGCACATGTTGGGAGTTGCTTTGGGGTTGGGGCTGTTGACAATTGTAACTCCACCTTGAATATAACAGAACAAGATAAAATGTAGCACGGTGCCCCATCACAGGTCTAATGTTTAAAATGTTTACATTGTAGGTTGACGTTTGTAAGTAACTTTAAATGCATGTCTGATATGTTTAGTTTTAGACACATAAAAAATGATAGCATGAAATTTTAGACACATGAAAATAACATACATTTTTAGACATAAAATATAATATTTAACTCTAATTTATATAACAGTTTAGGCAGAAATGTAGTTGCTGCAAAAATAGATAGAAATTCAGTTATAGTTTAAAATTGCAGTGATAATTACATAGTTGACGACCTACGTGGTATTTTGTGGTACGTTATTACATAATTGACAAACTATATGTGATATATTGTGCTATTTTTGTTGTTGACAAAAATGTGTATGTCCCCTGAAAGTGGCATGTAATACACCAAAAGTGTTATGTTTAAGTGTGTGGCTGCTTCAGTGTTAGTATTGTGTCCTGCCGATAAATCCAACGTACTTTCTTGAATTGGGTGTTTGCACATGACTTTGTCCTTCTCTTGTTTTCAGAGATTTATCAAATCTACTGTCTGCCCTGATGCTGCTTCGAGCATGCTCACAATCCTGTACAGGACATCACACTCAACCCTGGTATTTTTAGTCTGTGATTTCCTAGGCAATGTTATGTTGTGTAGTTTGCCATTGATTTCTGCTCCGCTGACGCTCATACCATTGTGACAATCAACGCAAAACGATCTGCTCCTAAATCATCTGTGGCTGACCTCGAGCCCTGTATATCGGAATTGTGAAACATGAATTCTCTACCCCTTAGCCACAGTGTTCTTAGCATATAACTGTATACCATCTTAGTTGTTAAATGTCATATGCTATAAACCATAAATAGCATTTCCCTCTATAAACCATTCATTCATAAATAGCAGTATCCTCTATAAACCATTCATTAATAAATAGACTTTTCCTCTATAAACCATTCATTCATAAATAGTCTTTTTTCTGATCTGTGAGGAAAATGTAATGATAGTGGAATTGTGATTTCTGAGGAAAATGCAAAGAATACCATGGACAGAGAGAGGAAGTCCTTCAAGAAACAGGTGAAAATCATAAATTGATTATAGAAGTTGTAGTTGTAGTTTTTGGGCACGTTGTGAGGAGAAATAAACTGGAAAATTAAGTGACAAACGGCAAGCTGGATGGAATAAGAGCAAAGGGGAGGCAAGAGTGATAAAGGCCTGGATGACTTTGTCCAGTGGCATAATCGGGACACGAACACAGACTTGCTGTGAGACTGGCGATTGTGTTAGATGGCGAATCATAACCACCCAAGCTCATTGGCATGGCACAAGATGATGATGATAAATACCAAAACTCGACTTACCAACATAATATGATTGTTAAACACAGAAGCCAAAAACAATATGTTGCACGATTTATTGCCTGGCATATTTTGCTGCATCTCGTTAGGTGCATACTGTGGAGTTATGTATCATATGAAGTGAATAAATGAGTAATACTTTCGCAGAATTACTGAAAAATCGGTATTGTTCAAATGTAGAACATCTGTTATCCCCACAGTAATCTTACATTTAAAGTGAACTCTTTCTGTTTGCACTAAACCATCTGGAACTGCCTAATATGATATATCATTGCATGTCATATCAAAACTCTAATTAACAATATCAAAACTCTAATTAACAATATCAAAACTCTAATTAACAATATCAAAACTCTAATTAACAATATCAAAACTAATTAACAATATCAAAACTCTAATTAACAGGCTAGGGTGACATATAGCATGCAATACCAAAACTCTACTTAACAGATTAAGCTTGTACATCGTAGCATGTTATTTCAAAACTCTAATTGTCAGACTAAGTTTCACATTTGCTGTTTCCCAAATTTGCATTTACTATTTATATATCATTGCATGTAATAGCAAAACTGCTTGTCAAACAGATATTAACACATCATCTTCATATAACATAAACAAGAAGCCCTGATCCCCTATGGCAAGACTGTAGGTGTGTGCAGTGTCAGACCTTCACATATACTAGGCTGCAGCATCATGAAGTGAGGCGGCCTTTCCAAGCCAATGTGAAAATTATCTGGTGCCCAGGCAATGAGTTTGGGCTGACCCCAGAGCTGTACAAATTGGGGGAAATAATTCTGCCATGGCTGGGGATTGAAACCAGGTCACAGTCTTGCTAGGCATGCACACTATCCACCATATTACTGCTGCTCTCTCGCATGTCCTCAGTACCGTGTACCCACATAACGTGTTCACATAACATTCCTACATTACATATCCTCATGTAACATCCCCACATAACATATTCTCAATGTAACATCCCCACATAACATATTCTCAATGTAACATCCCCACATAACATATTCTCAATGTAACATCCCCACATAACATATTCTCAATGTAACATCCCCACATAACATATTCTCAATGTAACATCCCCACATAACATATTCTCAATGTAACATCCCCACATAACATATTCTCAATGTAACATCCCCACATAACATACCCTCATGTAACATCCCCACATAACATATTCTCAATGTAACATCCCCACATAACATATTCTCAATGTAACATCCCCACATAACATATTCTCAATGTAACATCCCCACATAACATATTCTCAATGTAACATCCCCACATAACATATTCTCAATGTAACATCCCCACATAACATATCCTCATGTAACATCCCCACATAACACATCCTCATGTAACATCCCCACATAACATATTCTCATGTAACATCCCCACATAACATATTCTCAATGTCCAACCTCCATTCCATGGCGGTAGTTGTCTTGCGAGGACCACACCGTGGCAGAGACCAAGAGAGAGGTCAAGGAACCCAGAGGAAGAGCTGGCTTCCCAGAGTGTGGTGCCATGAACTGGGTACAAAGAAGGAACATGGCAGCGAAGACGAATGCCAGCGCATCGCGAAGTGTTGGCGCGGAGGCGACAGTGGCAATGGCCAGTGAAGAAGCTGGCTTCCGACAGTCATAGGTGCCAGGATTTGTGTGAGGGAGAGGTTGCTTGGGAGCAGAACAACACAAGATCAAACGTACAGCAGGGGAAAGACACCCAGAGTCATGACCAGTGCTGGCCTGCCCCAAGAGAGTGTCAAGCAGGTAAAGGGCTGGAACATTCTGGGAAGGGGGACTACTTCTGATGATCAGGAGCCCTCTGTTGTGCTTGCTCCATGATGGGATTTTATCTCTCTTGTGACATTCCCACATGACATGTCATCATGTAACATTCCTCATGACATGTCATCATGTAACATTCCCACATAAATACTCACATAACATTCCCACATACCATATCCTCATGTAACTTTTTCATACTTCACACCCCACATAACATATCTTCATGTAACTTTTTCATATTTCACATCCCACATAACATATCCTCATATACCATACCCACATAACATATCCTCATATACCATCCCCACATAACATATCCTCATATACCATACCCACATAACATATCCTCATATACCATACCCACATAACATATCCTCATATACCATCCCCACATAACATATCCTCATGTAACATTTTCATATTTCACATCCCACATAACACACCCTCACATGTCATAACCTCCTCACGTCACACATTTTCACAAGACACATCCCCATTTAACACCCTGGCCTAAAGCACTGACAGGTGTAATCACGTCCCACATAACCATCTATATTTACCTATAACTGCTCGAGAACATTTATCCAATTACCCCAGAAACATGCCAACCAGGAAGCTACACCATTTATCCTGCCCTAAAACACAACCTTTGTTGTGTCAAACTTGACAGCCAGCATGTTGTTGTAGTTTTCCCTATCCCCCCAAAAAATTGTCGTATGTTACCATTTGACAGTGAGGCGGATGCAACTTTAACTAGCGCTGACGATTCGCCGATGGATTCCTCGGTGATCTCGGCTGATATTACTGTTGACAGTGTCAGGGATGTCATGTGAGTTACTTTCTCAACCGCTTGATTCTTTTTACCAGGATGATATTACTTTCTCCGTCATTTGATTCTTCTTTACAGCATTGTATTTTTAGTTATTTACTTTGTGATGCAGCTTTTTTGTTTTCCAGTATTTTATTTCTGTCTTCACAATTTCAACAATAGGCAACTAACATATCCTGTAAGACTGGCATATGCTTTATCAGTTGTGGACTGAAGATTGACTCTCAGAGATACACATACAGCTGTTCGGGAGTCTGTTAGTTCTCAAATACAATATACATCAAAAAAATTGGAATTCTTGTGTAGTTGCCACTAGAACAATTTGGGAGTCTGTTATTTCTCAAATACAGTAATAGACTTCCAAACAGGTGGAGTCTGTTAGTTCTTAAATACACCAACACACATGCACTAGCTGCATTTGTACAAAGAAGAAAAGGAAAACAAGACTTTCAATAACATGCATTCAGTATGTGATTTTTTTATGTCCGTGGTATGATGTATTCATGCAGGTAGGTAGACACATATGTACAATGTACATAGCCATTCACACTAGGCACAGGCTACATAGGCATTCACATTACGTGCAGGCTTGTGGGAGGTGACACTAGAGGCATATTGGTAAAGGTTACACATAATCCTAGAACAGATATTCTTATAAGGGTGTGAAATGACAAGAGTTAACATATGCTAGGTTTTGTCTTTATGAGGCTGGCTAATGCTGACATCTATTTCTTTGCCGTACATAGAGCAAAGCCAGATACATATTTTACAGGTTGATCATTTCAGGACATGGTTACAAATAAAATTACAGTAACCACTGAAAGCAAACCATCAATCAGCTGAATTATCCAGGAACTTTTAATATATTTTGGTATCCAAGACCATAAAAGTCTGAATTTGAACACACAATAGAACAAGTCTTATGTCTGTCCGCACATCTCCTGACTAATTAACTCATATCATGTCCCTGTTTGTGAAGCACAAGTTTGTGTGATTTGTTGGTAACTGGTTGAATTTAGTTGTTTGTTTTGTTTCTGAAATGATGGTTAGAGCTGAAAGTGAGAATAACACCATCGTTACTTCCGTGAGAACCGTCACCAGGACTGCCACAAATACGGTGTCGGAGACTGTTGGATCAGCTCTCCATGACGGCCAGCAAATTATTACAGGTATCCTGTTGTAGATGTCATGTCCGTTTTAGTTGCATGGGTTTTGTTGTGTGATTGTGGATATATTGTACATTTTAGCTTCACAGGTTTTGTTGTGTGATTGTGGATACATTGTAAATTTTAGCTTCACAGGTTTTGTCATGTTATTGTGGATACATTTGTTAGTTTTAGCTTCACGAGTTTTATCATGTGATTGTGGATACGTTTTCAGTTTTAGCAACACATTTTGTTATGTGATTGTGGATACAATTTCAGTCTTAGCTTCACTAGTTTTTTCACATAGAATGTAAGGCTCCCGTCATTATTCTTGTGGACAGGCAGAAATGACAGCCGAACATACCCAGTACTGGAGCTTGTGAGCGGAGAATCTGACATTTGATGTCATCTGGTCACTTCTGTTTATCATCTCCATCATCTGTGATCTCTTCTGACAATTAATTCCAATAAAATAACTTCACTGTTGAAGTTGTCCATGCCACTATCTTGTATCACTGAATCACATCAGGTGAAAGTATGGAGCCTAGTTCCAACATTGTGTTGCCTGAGGACATAGGTTCCAGTGGGTGGTCAAGGGAATAAGATCTAGAGGAGAAATAATTAGACAGTGCTGCATGATTTGTTGAACTAAGGCCTTTGAGAGCACAAGGGAGAAGCAAACTAAATCTTCAGAGTAGTTTATAGATCTGTTACTGGTTGAGCAGGGATAGGTCGTTTGGAAATAGCAACATGTCTGTAAGACAGGTGGAGATCAGTGACATGTCTGTAAGACAGGTGGAGATCAGTGACATGTCTGTAAGACAGGTGGAGATCAGTGACATGTCTGTAAGACAGGTGGAGATCAGTGACATGTCTGTAAGACAGGTGGAGATCAGTGACATGTCTGTAAGACAGGTGGAGATCAGTGACATGTCTGTTAGACAGGTGGAGATCAGTGACATGTCTGTTAGACAGGTGGAGATCAGTGACATGTCTGTAAGACAGGTGGAGATCAGTGACATGTCTGTAAGACAGGTGGAGATCAGTGACATGTCTGTAAGACAGGTGGAGATCAGTGACATGTCTGTAAGACAGGTGGAGATCAGTGACATGTCTGTAAGACAGGTGGAGATCAGTGACATGTCTGTTAGACAGGTGGAGATCAGTGACATGTCTGTTAGACAGGTGGAGATCAGTGACATGTCTGTAAGACAGGTGGAGATCAGTGACATGTCTGTAAGACAGGTGGAGATCAGTGACATGTCTGTAAGACAGGTGGAGATCAGTGACATGTCTGTTAGACAGGTGGAGATCAGTGACATGTCTGTAAGACAGGTGGAGATCAGTGACATGTCTGTAAGACAGGTGGAGATCAGTGACATGTCTGTAAGACAGGTGGAGATCAGTGACATGTCTGTAAGACAGGTGGAGATCAGTGACATGTCTGTAAGACAGGTGGAGATCAGTGACATGTCTGTAAGACAGGTGGAGATCAGTGACATGTCTGTAAGACAGGTGGAGATCAGTGACATGTCTGTAAGACAGGTGGAGATCAGTGACATGTCTGTAAGACAGGTGGAGATCAGTGACATGTCTGTAAGACAGGTGGAGATCAGTGACATGTCTGTAAGACAGGTGGAGATCAGTGACATGTCTGTTAGACAGGTGGAGATCAGTGACATGTCTGTAAGACAGGTGGAGATCAGTGACATGTCTGTAAGACAGGTGGAGATCAGTGACATGTCTGTAAGACAGGTGGAGATCAGTGACATGTCTGTAAGACAGGTGGAGATCAGTGACATGTCTGTAAGACAGGTGGAGATCAGTGACATGCCTGTAAGACAGGTGGAGATCAGTGACATGTCTGTAAGACAGGTGGAGATCAGTGACATGTCTGTAAGACAGGTGGAGATCAGTGACATGTCTGTAAGACAGGTGGAGATCAGTGACATGTCTGTAAGACAGGTGGAGATCAGTGACATGTCTGTAAGACAGGTGGAGATCAGTGACATGTCTGTAAGACAGGTGGAGATCAGTGACATGTCTGTAAGACAGGTGGAGATCAGTGACATGTCTGTAAGACAGGTGGAGATCAGTGACATGTCTGTAAGACAGGTGGAGATCAGTGACATGTCTGTAAGACAGGTGGAGATCAGTGACATGTCTGTAAGACAGGTGGAGATCAGTGACATATCTGTAAGACAGGTGGAGATCAGTGACATGTCTGTAAGACAGGTGGAGATCAGTGACATGTCTGTTAGACAGGTGGAGATCAGTGACATGTCTGTAAGACAGGTGGAGATCAGTGACATGTCTGTAAGACAGGTGGAGATCAGTGACATGTCTGTAAGACAGGTGGAGATCAGTGACATGTCTGTAAGACAGGTGGAGATCAGTGACATGTCTGTAAGACAGGTGGAGATCAGTGACATGTCTGTAAGACAGGTGGAGATCAGTGACATGTCTGTAAGACAGGTGGAGATCAGTGACATGTCTGTAAGACAGGTGGAGATCAGTGACATGTCTGTAAGACAGGTGGAGATCAGTGACATGTCTGTAAGACAGGTGGAGATCAGTGACATGTCTGTAAGACAGGTGGAGATCAGTGACATGTCTGTAAGACAGGTGGAGATCAGTGACATGTCTGTAAGACAGGTGGAGATCAGTGACATGTCTGTAAGACAGGTGGAGATCAGTGACATGTCTGTTAGACAGGTGGAGATCAGTGACATGTCTGTAAGACAGGTGGAGATCAGTGACATGTCTGTAAGACAGGTGGAGATCAGTGACATGTCTGTAAGACAGGTGGAGATCAGTGACATGTCTGTAAGACAGGTGGAGATCAGTGACATGTCTGTAAGACAGGTGGAGATCAGTGACATGTCTGTAAGACAGGTGGAGATCAGTGACATGTCTGTAAGACAGGTGGAGATCAGTGACATGTCTGTAAGACAGGTGGAGATCAGTGACATGTCTGTAAGACAGGTGGAGATCAGTGACATGTCTGTAAGACAGGTGGAGATCAGTGACATGTCTGTAAGACAGGTGGAGATCAGTGACATGTCTGTAAGACAGGTGGAGATCAGTGACATGTCTGTAAGACAGGTGGAGATCAGTGACATGTCTGTAAGACAGGTGGAGATCAGTGACATGTCTGTAAGACAGGTGGAGATCAGTGACATGTCTGTAAGACAGGTGGAGATCAGTGACATGTCTGTAAGACAGGTGGAGATCAGTGACATGTCTGTAAGACAGGTGGAGATCAGTGACATGTCTGTAAGACAGGTGGAGATCAGTGACATGTCTGTAAGACAGGTGGAGATCAGTGACATGTCTGTAAGACAGGTGGAGATCAGTGACATGTCTGTAAGACAGGTGGAGATCAGTGACATGTCTGTAAGACAGGTGGAGATCAGTGACATGTCTGTAAGACAGGTGGAGATCAGTGACATGTCTGTAAGACAGGTGGAGATCAGTGACATGTCTGTAAGACAGGTGGAGATCAGTGACATGTCTGTTAGACAGGTGGAGATCAGTGACATGTCTGTAAGACAGGTGGAGATCAGTGACATGTCTGTAAGACAGGTGGAGATCAGTGACATGTCTGTTAGACAGGTGGAGATCAGTGACATGTCTGTAAGACAGGTGGAGATCAGTGACATGTCTGTAAGACAGGTGGAGATCAGTGACATGTCTGTAAGACAGGTGGAGATCAGTGACATGTCTGTTAGACAGGTGGAGATCAGTGACATGTCTGTTAGACAGGTGGAGATCAGTGACATGTCTGTAAGACAGGTGGAGATCAGTGACATGTCTGTAAGACAGGTGGAGATCAGTGACATGTCTGTTAGACAGGTGGAGATCAGTGACATGTCTGTAAGACAGGTGGAGATCAGTGACATGTCTGTTAGACAGGTGGAGATCAGTGACATGTCTGTAAGACAGGTGGAGATCAGTGACATGTCTGTTAGACAGGTGGAGATCAGTGACATGTCTGTAAGACAGGTGGAGATCAGTGACATGTCTGTAAGACAGGTGGAGATCAGTGACATGTCTGTTAGACAGGTGGAGATCAGTGACATGTCTGTAAGACAGGTGGAGATCAGTGACATGTGTACAGGCTGTAAGATGGGTGGAGATCAGTGACATGTCTGTAAGACAGGTGGAGATCAGTGACATGTCTGTAAGACAGGTGGAGATCAGTGACATGTCTGTAAGACAGGTGGAGATCAGTGACATGTCTGTTAGACAGGTGGAGATCAGTGACATGTCTGTAAGACAGGTGGAGATCAGTGACATGTCTGTAAGACAGGTGGAGATCAGTGACATGTCTGTAAGATGGGTGGAGATCAGTGACATGTCTGTAAGATGGGTGGAGATCAGTGACATGTCTGTAAGACAGGTGGAGATCAGTGACATGTCTGTAAGACAGGTGGAGATCAGTGACATGTCTGTAAGACAGGTGGAGATCAGTGACATGTCTGTTAGACAGGTGGAGATCAGTGACATGTCTGTAAGACAGGTGGAGATCAGTGACATGTCTGTAAGACAGGTGGAGATCAGTGACATGTCTGTAAGACAGGTGGAGATCAGTGACATGTCTGTAAGACAGGTGGAGATCAGTGACATGTCTGTAAGATGGGTGGAGATCAGTGACATGTCTGTAAGACAGGTGGAGATCAGTGACATGTCTGTAAGACAGGTGGAGATCAGTGACATGTCTGTAAGATGGGTGGAGATCAGTGACATGTCTGTAAGATGGGTGGAGATCAGTGACATGTCTGTAAGACAGGTGGAGATCAGTGACATGTCTGTAAGACAGGTGGAGATCAGTGACATGTCTGTAAGACAGGTGGAGATCAGTGACATGTCTGTTAGACAGGTGGAGATCAGTGACATGTCTGTAAGACAGGTGGAGATCAGTGACATGTCTGTAAGACAGGTGGAGATCAGTGACATGTCTGTTAGACAGGTGGAGATCAGTGACATGTCTGTAAGACAGGTGGAGATCAGTGACATGTCTGTTAGACAGGTGGAGATCAGTGACATGTCTGTAAGACAGGTGGAGATCAGTGACATGTCTGTAAGACAGGTGGAGATCAGTGACATGTGTACAGGCTGTAAGATGGGTGGAGACAGGTGACATCATGTTTGATGTTGACATCATGTTTGATGTTGGTGTAACTATGTTGAGACTCACAGAGCATGTAGAGAAGGGTGAAGACAGACAGGCTTCAATTTAAACAATCAAAGATAGGGAGCATCCGTTGGATCTTTTCCCCAGGACATGCTGGTGTGGTAAGAAACGAGCAGGCGGACAGATTGGCTAGGTCGCAGCACTGGGTGGGGTATTGGTGCATGATAAGGCAGGCGTGGTCAGGGCCCTTTGCGATCATGTTTATAGTGTGGGAGAACAGATGAATCACCATGGCCTAGGGAGAATGGTGCAGCAGGGAGTGACCAGAGGATTTGACCAACACTCAGGACTCTAAGGAAAGACCAGACTGACACATCAGACTGCAGCTGGTACCGTTGGTAGTGGGACTTTTAACTGTTGCAAATGAGGATGGAGCACATCTGGGAATGTCCCAAGTGCTATATTTCAGTTCTAGACTCCAGACATCTCATCTCAACTCAACACGATGAGAAAGGTTGGTGATATATAACATACAGCTTTTCCAGGAATTGGACATTGATGTATGTTTCTGGAAGAATCCTGGTGCTTTCAGTTTTGCAGCTTGTTTTATTTCTGTTTTAAACATGCACAGCACAGTAACAAGTAAAATAACTGCCACAGGCAACAAAAACTATAAGATTGGGCTCCACAAAAGGCTGTATGGCTGTGATACAAGGCAAGAGAGCAAGGGATTTGTAGATAGTGGATAGATGATGATAGTGATGAGGCAAGGGACATCACTGTTAACAGAAACCTTTCAGATCTGACCAGGAAATCCAGAACTGGAAACTAGAAAGCTCTCAAACTTATAAATACCAGAAAAGGGTAAAATTGATGAAACTGTGCAGGTTGTTTAATACGATGCGCTTTCACTTCCGTGAGCTATAGACTGGTTTAGGTTGAATCAACTTATTTTGCGTTTATTTCCCCATTTAGTTGTCAACGGACTGCCAGAAGACCTTGATGCTAATGTCACTGATGTTTTCACAGAAACTCAGGTGAGGGAAGGCAAATTAAGAACAAACAAATGTCTCACTACGGTTTAACATCCCTCTCTCGGTTGTGTTTGTGTCTTGTCTGCAATCAGCTTTGTTTTTCCTTAGTATAGTTTGTTTTCTTTATTTTGTGTTTGGCATACATTGGGGATAGTGCATGTTTGTGTAAATAGCACCTGTTGATTGCAAGCCACAGTGTTTTAGAAATAACTGTTTTATGCTTGCTAGTGTGTGTTTTGTTCGGCACCCCAGGCTCATCTAACTGACCTGGCTTGGTCATAGCTTGAGGCATAATAGCTATTGAAAATACCAGAGTACAATTCAGGGGGAAAGAAACATAAAGGACATTCAAGAAACAGCTATATCGCACATGTGTACAAAACAAAGTAAGACTTCTGTAGAGTTGAAAAGAATTGCTGCAAATAGGGGACAGTGAGGTGGCATGGACAGATGTCTTCAACACCGGCCTTTGACTGGTTAATCTGATGAGATGTTGAGAACAGGGGACAGTTAAGTGACATGCAATGATAAAGTGCGCACCGTCTTTGAACTGACTAAGATGAAATGGGACCAGGGGACAATGAAGTGACATGATCAGATGATTCCAGCACCAGTCCTGAGACTCACTAACCTGATGATGATCAGTGCTGTCTCCTCAGTACCAAGATCACAGACTGAAACTGTCTCCGCTAGAGAGACACACCTTTGACCCCCAGTTGGGCAGAGGTATGACACATCTTTGACCCCCAGTTGGGCAGAGGTATCTATCTGAGCAGATGAACAGTCGTCAGTCTAGCCAGCTCAGTGTACAACAACAAAGGCGACAGTCTTTGTTTGCATCCCAGACTGAATAAACCTACCTGTGGACAATAAGAAGATGTCATTTGCAACGAGAAAAAGTGTTAAAGTGCTACATCAAACCTGTACTTTTGTATGGAAGTATGGACAATGAGCAGACAAACTGGAAAACATCAAATGGCAGTGGAGATATGGTATCTGGGAAAATGCAAAGAATACCATGGACAGACAGAAAAACTAGTGAGCAAGTCCTACAAGACAAATGACAACCGAAAATTGATTAGAGAAATTAGATGGTCAAAATTGTTTTGGACGTGTTATAAGAATAAATAAATGAGAAAACTTTGTGACTGCTGGCAAGATTGAGGGAAAAAGAACAAGAGGAAGGCAGAGAAGTAAATATCTGGATGGTTTGACCATATGGCATCGTCACAACAAGAACATGGAGGTAATCCATGACTGGTGATCGTGCGAGATGGCGAAACATACCGCTCAAGTTTATCGGCATGGCAAATGATGATGTGGATGCCAATAATACTATAATAATAATAAGCCAAAGAGCAGACTTAGATGTACAATCATAATTCACCTGTGCATGTTCACTTTATAGGCGTGATTACTGTTATCATTCTGCTGAAGTGACTGAATTTCAGATTCACTTGCTGTGAACACATCAACTACTTCATCTGAATAAGGCAATAGTAAGTCTGGTTTGGCAGCAGCCCTAGACTCTCCACATCTGTAACTGGCTGTGTTGTTACTTGTTAATACTTGGTATTAAGTGGCAAGATAAGATCACCAGTACTGAAGTGTGGGAAAGATGGGGTGGTGTAACCTTTTGTTCCATGCTCAATCTTCATAGACTTAGATAGGACACATGACACTGAGATAGGACACATTAGGAGGATTGGCGAAGGTAGAATACCAACGGACATCATGTTTATGGTGAATTACAGGTAAATAAATTACCTCTACTGCAGTACAAAGATGCAAGTGGGGCATAATTTGTACAGGCAGTGTTATTGCATCTTGTGAGCAAGTCGCTGCTGATCTACCTGCATGGGGGGAAAAGATCAGAAATGGAATAAAGACAAAGAAGAAAATGAATACAGATAGGTCAGACACTGAGCGTGTGAGACGTCAGGTAGTGCGCGAAGGTGGAAATGACCATGTGATCACAATCCCCCATTGTGGACGAACATTTATTGCGCAAATTGGTCTTTCCAGTCACATTCGCTACGGCCATGGGTTGTAATAATGCCTTGTTTGAAGCACAGTGTAACACAGAATTGTCTGTCAAGGCAGCAAGGTGCCTGTATCAGTTATTACTTGTAGACACAAGAAATAAATGAGGAGAACTGTTGAGGCCACTAAGACGATTACATAAACAGACACACATAGTATTATTTGGGGCTCACAGAAGAAGAAGGAAATAAAGATTAGAAGACGCACTAGACACCTGCAGCGAGGCGCTGTCATCATTTAGAGGCGACAGGTTCGATCCCGGTCGGTAACTATTATAGCTTTCAAATTTTATGTTGTCTAGTGCGTCTTCTAATCTCTGTTTCCTTCTTCTTCTGTGAGCACCAAATAATACTATGTGTGTCTATTACTTGTAGCTTTGTTCACTAAATGTGGAATTGTCTCAGGAATGGGAGTTAATGTACCCTGCAGTCAGTATGTAGGCTTGTATATATATTCTCCTTTATTTGCTCCTATAAAGTTGTCAGTCCATCTTAGGTTTTCCTCATCACCAAACATTGTCTTTCATCGTGGTAGAATGGGGCCATGATCTCACTCTACATCTGTCATGGAGCCAGCAGTCTTGGAGGACATGTTCTGCTGTTTTGTTTGCCCTCCTCACGTGGACATATACCTGTTGGTCCAGTTTTCATTTTGCTGACTAGACGGCCAGGTCTCCACTTGATCAGCTCTTTATAAGTGTAAAATGCTGAAGTTTACAGTTTAACTGTGATATCCGGGCCTTTTGGTTGAGACTGGTGGTTTCAACGAGTGTTTATACAGGTTTACTTTCCAAAAACTTGGTTGTCTCCAACCTCCAGTAAGGCATCAGTCAGTCAATTAATGGCTGTCTTCACACAGTGAAGGTTGGCTGTCTTCATACAGTGAAGGTTGGCTGTCTTCATACAGTGAAGGTTGGCTGTCTTCACAGTGAAGGTTGGCTGTCGTCACACAGTGAAGGTTGGCTGTCTTCATACAGTGAAGGTTGGCTGTCTTCATACAGTGAAGGTTGGCTGTCTTCACACAGTGAAGGTTGGCTGTCTTCACACAGTGAAGGTTGGCTGTCTTCACACAGTGAAGGTTGGCTGTCTTCACACAGTGAAGGTTGGCTGTCTTCACACAGTGAAGGTTGGCTGTCTTCACACAGTGAAGGTTGGCTGTCTTCACACAGTGAAGGTTGGCTGTCTTCACACAGTGAAGGTTGGCTGCAATGGATCTGCAGCATTTTCTGCCTCTAGCTGTGGTTGTCCACTCAGGCTGCTGTCCATCAACCTCTGGATGTTTATGTTATCCTCTAGTTATGTTGTAGACTTTGTTGTAGTCTACACTTGGTGTTTTACATCAGTGCTTATTCTCTTAGATGAACCGCAGTGCCTGACTGGCAAGTGTCATCTGTCAAGATGTTTGGGCAGTATGAGATCAGGCTGCTAGCCTGAAGTCTGTTGTTCGATCACCTATGAGTGCCTGACTGGCTTTGTTAGGCCTTTATATTTTGCTTTTTATAATCTGCCAGTGACGAGCATCATCAATGCTCATATCAATCAGTCAGTCAATCAGTTGGGTGCCATCTCCACAGTGAAGGCTGGCTGCAATGGATCTCCAACACTGTCTGTCTCTTGCCCTGACTGTATATTTTGTCAGACTGCTGTTCGTCCATCTCTTGATGTGATCTTCCCACTGGTGCCCATATCATTTTTATGTTCTAATGTGTCAGAACATAGGTAGTGCATTGTTTCTATTCCTTTATGATTGTGAATGTTTTGTTTTTTGGTTTATGAACAGTTCTGTAAACTTTATTTTAACAACCGTTTAGCATTTTTATATATCTATATTTTTTTCCCTTTTATTTACAACCTTTGTTTGCTTTGGAAAAAAAATTGTCTCATTTATGTCCACAAAGAAACAATAGTTTATTGTCCCTTGATTGTCCTGAGTGCTTGACACCAGAGGGTGATGTCACAAATAGTTCAAATGGATGTCATGGCAACACTTGGACACAGCCATTATATAGTTACCCAACCTTTGGATATCAGTTTGAGAAGGAAATCAGAGTGGAAAACAACTGGTCACAAAGCCGTAACCTAGCTTATGTGAGGTCCTGCTTATCTCTCCCGTGACAGCATCTGCCATGAGATTGCCCTTTTATTGTATATGTTGTTGTTGGCACTAACAAGCACCAGCACTGTTGTCAACAGTTACAACTCTAGTTAGCGTCATGTTGTCATTTGCAGTGTTTTGTTTTCACATTTTAATTTATCATATACATATCAATTTGACAAAGGCATCCTCCCAGTGCTTGGCTTTTACTTGTCTTGAGTCTGTGCTGCAAGCTTTTCTGTGTTTTCAGTTTGTCTGTCGCAGACTTTCAGATAAATATGTGAGGGATGTTTTTCCAGGTTGAGATATTTCTGTTCTTCCCTCACCATATTTTTGTTAATTTAAAAAAAAAGTTTCCTGTTAGTTCTTAATTAAAGCCATTAGGCATTTAATGTAAGTGGATTGAGCACCTTCACAATATAGGAGATCAAATGAATGACAGCAGGAAGATTCGATGTATATCAGCAGAGATTATTTTAAACATGGTTGACAAGTAAAGGGAGGTTATGTTAAAATAATAGTTAATAAGAAATAATAGGTTTTCTCTCTTGAAAAGCAAAATTCTGTCCTGAATGCATTAGGTAAGGGTAAATGTAGAACAATAACAGAAATAGCTAAAAGGTGTCAGAAGTTTTATGTTTACTGAATGCAGCGACCAGGTCCATGGTTCCATCTATACAGAGTTAGTTACAGCAAGTTGGTTGGAGCATGGCTACTAACCTATATTTCCATCACTCCGTTACTGACCTATATTTCCATGACACTTACTGACCTATATTTCCATCACACTGTTACTAACCTATATTTCCATCACTCCGTTACTGACCTATATTTCCATCACACTTACTGACTTATATTTCCATCACACTTACTGACCTATATTTCCATCACACTTACTGACCTATATTTCCATCACACTTACTGACCTATATTTCCATCACTCCGTTACTGACCTATATTTCCATCACTCCGTTACTGACCTATATTTCCATCACTCTGTTACTGACCTATATTTCCATCACTCTGTTACTGACCTATATTTCCATCACTCTGTTACTGACCTATATTTCCATCACACTGTTACTGACCTATATTTCCATCACACTGTTACTGACCTATATTTCCATCACACTGTTACTGACCTATATTTCCATCACACTGTTACTGACCTATATTTCCATCACACTGTTACTAGAAGACTTACTATACTTCTATGTCTTGATTACTCAACCTGGCCACTAGCTTGTGCCATCACTGAAAGCATTGTCTGCATGCACAAACACACTGTATTGCGGGTCTTTGAGTAGACTGTTCTAACGGGCATGTTTACGAGACTAACTCCTGCTGTTGTCTCTCTCAGAGTTTCTAACTTGGTTTTTTAATGTATTAGAAAGATGGAAGGAGTAAATGTATGAAGGTATGACAAAGCAGATAATATATCTGAAAGCGGAGAGAAAGAGAGTCAAAGCTCAGAGAAAGTATAACCCCCAGTATTTTGTGGATACTGCAGGGATGTGGCCTTATAGAAGAATGATAACACTGGAAGGTAGAAAAACTAATGAAGATAGCTTGAAAGAAGTTAACTTACAAAGAGAAAGGGTTACTCACAGCAGACATAGACAGCCCACTGTCTTTGGGCATGTCATTAGAGTGAAAGTTGGAGGGGAGGGAAGGCAGGCAGAGAAGATGCTGGACAGTGACAATATAGCACATTGGAACATTTGTAACAGAAATGATAGACAGTGCGTGGGTCAGAAGGCAGACATGAGCACCAACACCACATGGCATGGACAACTCATCTTCTTATTTCGTTCACTTGAAATATGTCTGTAACTGCAATGTTGTCTCTTGTATGAATTTAACTGTCATAACTTAATTGACAATATACCAAGGGAGCTAATCCATGCAGGAGGAGAAGCTAGCAGCAACTATGCGTGAGGATCTGTAACAGTCTGTTTAGCCCAAAGTTTGGATGAGAGCAACTAACACTCCTTTCCCACAGACAGGACATTTGAAAATTGTGTGTACACTTATCATTGTATTGCACTTATACGTCATACTCGTAAAATTCTCTTCGCAAGTCATGAAAAGGTTAGAATTACAAGTGTACACATGTTTCAGACAGGGCAGAGGAACCAGGGACCATATCTTCATTACAAGAACTTCCTTTTATAAATGCAGTGGGTACAGTATAGATCTTTATAGACTACCATGAGGTGATCAAAATTATAGAACATTATGAGAGGAATGGGTTTTCAGCACATTTGATCCACTTCATTGAAGCATTAAAACACAGACAACCATCAGCTGTCAGATAATCTGGTGAAACATCAGACTGGTAGGAGCAAGACAATGTTATCCCAATACCTGCATAACATCTATGCACAAAGTATCATGAGAAATGTGTAACATGATGAAACCTGTAACAGTTGTATCCGCTCATAATTAGTGGCAAATCAGTGTCATGCAGATGATAATCCTCAAACAACATCACATGATTAGAGCAGTTGGCCCTGTCATGTCAGAAGACGCTGAAGATCAACATTTAAAAAAAAAAAAATAATGTCCACAGATAATACATGTCAGCCCAAAATTATAATCAACATTTAAAATGTGGCAAATGTTTAACCTTTGGCTTCCATCATTAAAAGCCTGATGTTCAAGGGAAGTCGGAAGGAGATTATAGTAATACAGAGGTTACACAACGTTGAGAGTTACTGCACAAGTTATTTAGCATAGGTTACACAGCCGTGAGAGTGACTGCACAAGTTATTTAACAGAGCCCGGGAGATGAAGAAATACCAGCAGACTGGAGAGAAGGATTCTGGCGAAGCTGCCAAAGAAAGAGCACCAACAGGGGTGCCAAAGTTACAGAGGAATAATGCTATAGTCAGTTCCTGGGGAAAATATTAAGAACAATAATTCCGTGGTGCAGTAGTCAAGTCATCTGCCTCAAGCTTCCAAGGTTGTGGGTTTGACTCCGGGTTATGTTTTTTGATTCGTGACTGCATTTGCCTCAGAGACTCCTCCTGGGGGTTGCCGCAGGAGCTATGGAGTTCGTGCTTTGTGTGATGCTTTCTGCAGGTCACCCTGTGGGAAAAGATCGAGCCAATGGAATAAAACCCGGGGCAATGAAGTTGATCCTCTCGACTTTTTAAGACTTTTTAAAAGTTGAACAGGCAGGCTTTTGACCAATCAGATCCTGCACTGACCAGATAGCCACACCAGACATAATGATAGAGCAAAACATTGGAGTGAGCTTTATATTGATTTTGTGGACTGAAAAAACCTTTGATAGCATAGATAGGGAATATCTTTGGCAATTGGTGTATGCCACACCATATGATATTAGATCCCATAGAAAATAGTTGCCATAATAAGGGCAACATTTAAAGATATGAGGGAAAACTAACAGAGACATTTGAAATAAAAACAGGAGTGTGTATAATTACCTTTTGTCACTTTTAATTCTATATCGTGCAGAGTGGCTTGCTTCGCTTCGGAAGTCACGGGTGGCAAGCATCGTCTGGATCTTTTCTCCGGGGCATGCTGGTGTGCTGGGGAATGAACAGGCAGACAGATTGGCTGGCTCTGCACAACTTGGTGGAGTATTGATGCATGATAAGGCAGACGTGGTTGCGGCCTTGTGGGAGCACGTGTACACCTCGGAGGAGCAAATGGATCACCATGGCCTGGCAAGAATGCGACAGCGAGGAGTGACGAGGGGATCTGGCCGATGCTCAATGCTTAGAGGAAAGGCGAGACGGACATATAATCAGATTGCTACTGGTATTATTGGGGTTGGAACTCTTCGCTGGCTTCTAAGGATTGGGACGGAGCACTTATGGGAATGCCCCGAATGCTGTGATGTCGGTTCCTAAATTCATTGGACCGTGGCAGAGAAGCTTGATGATCTGGTTAAAAGTTTGTTGCATGACCTTTACAGGATGTCGCAGTCAACCCCAGCATTTTTTGGCTGTTTGTGATTTCTTGGCAAGTTTACATTCAGTAGTTTGCCATGGCTTTCTGAATGATCTGGATTGCACCCTTGTTTCCTACACTTGAAATCAGATGCAAGATAAATTAAGCAGACTTGATGGGAGGTCACAAGATGTAGGTAAAAAAAAATTCATAGGAGGAGGACAGAGATAGTGGGAATAAATCAATCAAATGATAACCTGAGCTTGCTTGGTGAAACCTCACTTCAAGGAGTGGAATCATACTCCTAGTTAAATAGCAGTGTAGACTTACATGGTAGACCAGATACAGGTATTAAGATAAAAATCAAGAAAACTTGGACATTTGGAAGTCAAAAGAAATTAAAAACAATACCAAACTTAGAAATATGCAACTCATCGTTAAATTGTGTGGCATAATTGAGACAAGAACACAGAGCTGATCCACGACTCTGGTGATTGTATGAGATGGCGACTCTGGTGATCGTGTGAGTTGGTGAAACATTACTGTCCATGCTTATTGGCATGGTACATAATGGGTGTCCAGCTCCTACAGATGTGAAATCCACCAATTCAAATAGAAGTGACACTTTACATGGAGCACCAAAACAGCTGTTGTACACCTGCATGTATGAGGGTCATTCAGAAAGTAATGCATCACATTGTTTTTCTCAGCCAATAATGAAGATAGAAGCGTGGCATTTTGCACACTTCAAATGCGGCATCTGCTGATTATGTGCACCAAATTTCAACCCAACCGGCCAAATAATATAACTACCCTAAACTGTTAGAATGGAGCGTGTTAGCAACTTGCGTTATAAGCAGCAGATTGTAATAGAATTTCTTGTTGTAGAGAAGGAAACTGTTGTGAACATTCACAAGCATCTATGTGATGTGTATGGAAGTTTTGCAGTCGACAGTAGTAGTCAGTCAGTCGCTGGGATCAGATGAAGTGATTACAAAACATCACAACTAGACAGATAATGCAGACAAGAAAATCTGACTGCTGTGGAGGCAAAAGTACAGGCTTTGATCTTTGAGAATTCTTTAGAGTGTAATGGTGTCAATTACACAGATGGGTCGGTCATTCGATGCCTGAGAAGTTTGTGGCTCAGTCTGGAGGGAGAATTGAGAAGGAAGATTGTGTTGCTTTTGCCTTGATCACAAGTAGCCTGACTATGGAAGTCATGGTAGTAAGTAGCGACTCAATGAGCATGCTCAAGAAGATAGAGATGGGGTGGATCCAAAGATAGTGCAGTGGGGCGATTACGGCTGGCAAAGATTAGTTTTATTTTCGTGCCAGGGCATGCGGGTGTACAAGGAAATGAGCAGGCTTACAGGTAAGGCTACTGCGGAGGGCGGAGATAGCCATGGACCAGGCTAATATACTGAATGCTCTACGAGAAATAAGATGTTTGCGAGAACCAAGTGATGACTCGGAATCTTCAACCATCTGCCTGCGAGAACAGCAAGTTTAAAAAGGTGTGGCTAGATAAGAGCACTACGCAGGAAGCCAAAGAAGATTAATAAACAAACACAAAACTGGTGCCTTCAGTCGCTACATGCTGCGGGATTTGCTGAGGAGGGGATCCGAGCACTTATGGACTGAATGGTTCTATGCGCAGTGAGGATGATCTGTCGACTAACTAACTAACTAACTAACTAACTACTCAACAATTGGCCTTACAGCTGTCACTCAGATTTTCTAAGGTTTGCTCAAGATGGGTTCCTCAAAGTCTCACAAATGACCACTGATAGCACAGGAAGGCAATTTCTGAATTGTTGGAGCATTTCAAAGAGCATTTCTTCTGAATTGTTGGAGCATTTCAATGAGCATTTCTTCTGAATTGTTGGAGCATTTCAATTAGCATTTCTTCTGAATTGTTGGAGCATTTCAATGAGCATTTCTTCTGAATTGTTGGAGCATTTCAGTGTGGATGGAGAGAACTTTTTGGCTAAGATCGTTCTCAGGTGATGAAACCAGGGCATGTCATTTTGAACCTGAGACCCAAAAAAAATGACAGTCAGTGGAGTCATCATTCGCAATCACTATGAAGAAAGAAATTTAAGACAACTCCTTCAGCTGAAAAGGACATGATCACTGTCTTTTGGGACATTGAAGGTGTGATTCTTGTGGATATTATGCCAAGAGGAGAGACAATCAGTTCGCAAGCTGACATTAAGGCATTGAAAAAACTCGATCAGCGTTTTCACAGAGTTTGGCCGCACAAGAATCTAGCACACCTGCTTTTCCTTCACAACAATGCGCATCCTCACACAAGTCTGGCAACACGGGAAGCAATCACCAAATTGGGTTGTACTGTACTACCCCATCCACCCTATAATCTCGATTTGGCAACATCTGATTTTCATCTATTTTATCCACTTAAAAGATGCACTCCGTGAGACAAGGTGTGAAAATGATGAAGGAGTGATTCATGCAGTGAAGAAATGGCTACATGATCAAGACAAAATCTATTACAGGCAAGGAATACATGCACTTGTTTCACGCTGGCATAAAGCCATACAAGTTGATGGGGATTGTGTTGAATAATACCAGTGTTTCCATGACATATCCATGTCATAAATGTCATGCTTTTTGATTAAACAGTTCCTGAGAAAAACAATATGGTGCATTACATTCTGAATGACACTTGTATAACATGGAACAACACAACAACCTGTGAACACTTGCGTGTATCACTACATGGAACAACACAACAGCTGGTGAACACTTGCATGTATCACTACATGGAACAACACAACAGCTGGTGAACATTTGCATGTATCACTACATGACATTGGACTGGATGAAGGAATCCCAGCTGCTGCATCAAAAACAACAAATGACAATATATACCAGACTGGTGTGCACAATGTTCCCTGTAAGCTGTCTATGGCAATACACTTTTAATATGCACAGCGGCATATGGAACCTCCTGTTTTTCATTCTTATCTGGGCTGGCTAAGTACATCTTGGATTTACTTGGCATGTGTTTACTTTCAGTGCCATCCAGACGGCCATAGGTGCTTTGATCTCCATAATAAATCCATGAAGATTGATTGGTTGTCTGGGCCAAGGCATGGTCTTGCATCTATCAGATGTCAGGTTGGTGTAGACACTGTTCTCCCAACCGGGTACCAAAGTACCACCTCCTGGAGACATGTGGGGCTCTCCAAGCCCAGACACTGCTCTTGAAGCTGAACATGTTCAGAGAGACATGTCAGGATGTAGCCAGGTCATGTACTGACTGGCTGGGGTCAGGTCTGGCTTGGTCTTATTGCTTCTACATGTTTTAGGCACTTCATGGTCAGCGGGAGTCCATGGAGACGAGTGATTGGACCAGTTTGCTGATCATTGATGAACCTACTTATGTCGTTTGTCCCGTTGCTACTCTTTTGTGGACTCTCAGATCTTCAGTTTGATCACATGTGTTTGTTCAAGACATTGTTTTCCCCACATTGAATTTGAATATTTCGGCATATTTTGCTGCATCTCATCAGTTGCATACTGCAGAAGTAACTCAATATCAAATAAAGCAAAACAACGATCCTTTAAGTCACTCAACATAAAATAAAGCACAACGATAATCCTTTACGTCACTCTCAACATAAAATAAAGCAAAGCAATGATCCTTTTAGTCACTCAACATAAAATAAAGCAAAACAATGATCCTTCAAGCTGAAATATGCAACATGTATTCCCACGATAGTTAGACTGACTACAAGAGTACTTGTAAACTGACTATCATATCTGTTTGTTTGCATTTGTAACTTCTCTGTCTTATTGAATGCTAGATAGTAATTGAGAAACACCAAACACAATAATACTTGATCTCTTCCAGTAGTTGTGTCAACATTTCTGTTTTTATTAAATGTGTCCACCTTTGACCAAACAGCATGAGGTGACCACTCGGACCAGCGAGTTCATGACGAGGACCACAGAGAAACTGACCCGCACAGATGACGAGGTCATCAAGCATCTGACCGAGCTAAAAGTGACCACGGCCATTATCGAGGACCCAGCCCTTCTCAAGCAAAAACTAGTGGAAACTAGAACCACCGCTGCCAGTACATCAGCAGCTACAACCAACTGAACGTCCACGTACATGTTGAAGTTAAGAACAGAAGATTTTACATCTAGAAATGTCACAAAATAAGTAAACATACTGCTGGCATGGGCAAGAATTCTTTGATCTGTGTCACCATAAAAGGGTTGTATTTACTGAAGCTTTTAACTGAAGGTACCTGTAGAGACGGTTTCTGGTTGTGCAGTTTGCCTCTTTGGTTGTGTACATTTGATTTTAATGATTGCTAGAAGATGAGGTGGAGGGAGACGACTAGTGTCAGATTTGTGATGAAACCACACTAACTTGATTCTCTTTGTGGACTGCCACACGTTTTCTCCTGCCATTACTTTTTTTAGTTTTTCTTAAAGATTTCACTTTTATCCTGCGTGCAGATTCCACTGGGGTGTTGTATGTTGACTGTAGTTCATATTCTTTGGCAAATTTGTGGTGACTTATATGTATTTGCTGCTTGTTGCTTGTAACATGTTTTGTGGTTTTTGCGGTCTGGTTTAATAAAATGTCTGAGTGAATGCATGTCAACAGCCCTTTATTTTGTTCTTCCCCTTTTGATTTGACCCAGAAAATGTGAACACCTGGGGTTTAAACATATTCATTTTGAACATTCATTGTTGAGAAGTGGGGTCAGGATGTTAGTCTGAAATCTGGAACTGTAAGACTTCTTCTCCTGCTGCCTCTAACCTGCCAAATGAAGCCAGTCTTGCCTTTTCTTTGACCTCCCACTGGAACGCAGATCCTCAACTAACTCAAGCCCAAATCTCTCATCCTTTGATCTAAGGGCTTCAGTCCAGGAATAGTCCGTGGAACACACAGGTGTGATCATTGTGTTCAATGCTGATAGAAATATCGAGGATCAATCAGTCAGGTGCCATCTCTACAATGAGGGTTGGCTGCTTCTGACCTTGATTGTACATTCTGTCAGATTGCTGTTCGTCCATCACGCGGTGTTTTCCCACTTGTATCGTTGTCTATCTCTTTGCTTGCTTGTTTTCAACCTTACCATCCAGTATGGCTTTTTATAGGCGTGTTGTGTCTTTTAATGGGGCCAAAATATTTCACTTGCCTCTTTTTTATTTCTTTCAACTCTTTTTATTCCCAGTTTTTTCTAGAATCTCTGTATTTGATTGTTTTTGTTTCCAAGAAATAGAACATATTCTTCTGTATATCCACATCTCCATGACCAAGAATATTGAGTGTTAAAAGTTAATTATCATTTAACATTCATGAACTACATTTGGTAGATAATAACCCACAAATTGCTTTCTTTCTCTTAGAACAGAACTTGGGAAAGATGCAAGCTTTGAGCTATTCCTGTTTGAAATGTAGTCTTTGTGTCATTTCTTAACTCATTCAGTCCTATTTATGGTTTATAGTCCTAGGTGAGCATTTCCTTATAATGTATCCCAGGTTAAAATAAAAGATTTAAGTATTTCCTCATAATGTGCTGGATCTGTGTGAAGGGATTACTGGCACAATTCATAATCCCAGCATACTGCGTTTGAAACACAGCTGCAGGCGATTTGGAAGCAGACAGCCTTGTGTTGGTTTTCATACAATGGTATGTGCCTGTTGTTCAGAAAGCAGTGGCAAACTACTGAACATAAACTTGTCCAGGAATCACAAACAGCCAAAATATGCTGGCGTTGACTGCGACATCCTGTAAAGGATGTGCAGCTAACTTTTAACTTTATCATGTATCCCAGGTTAAAAGATAAGATGTAAGTATTTCCTTATAATGTAGAAGTTGAAGTCTTGTGTTCGTTAATATAGTTATACACACCTATGATATGCCAAACCAGGGTCAGTGAGATGGCAATCGCTTGGTTTCCACGGTATTTGGGGTATTTGTTTATGTAGAGAGGCTCATGATTACCACTAATATAGGTGAGTCTTGAATGAAAAACACTCTATAAGGAGCATAATCTCATTAAACATAAGCAATTTTCATCATGCAAAAAATCTGTCACGACTTTTCATTCGACCACAACTTTTGCTGAGTGTAGGGACTTAGGATGAATTTTTGAGAGCCATATTTATTGGGATCGTATTGTTTGTCCCAAGTGTTATCCTGTCATTGATAGCGTTTGTGAGGGTACTTGTTTCTTTCCACATAACATTTAACTGCCATGCACTTTTACAATATGAAATCAGCATCATCATTGCTGAGTAACACGATCTGTTGTGTTTGTTGTTGTTGGTGTGAGTGTTTCAGAGTTACTGTTTGAGCAATGTGATTCTGAGACATCCCATGGTTGTGAGTGTTTCAGTGTTACTGTTTGAACAATGTGATTCCCAGACACCCCAGTGCTGTGAGTGTTTCAGTGTTACTGTTTGAGCAATGTGATTCCCAGACACCCCAGTGTTGTGTTTCAGTGTTACTGTTTGAGCAATGTGACTCTGAGACACCCCAGTGTTGTGAGTGTGTCAGTGTTAATGTTTGAGCAATGTGATTCCGAGACAGTGTTGTGAGTGTTTCAGTGTTACTGTTTGAGCAATGTGACTCTGAGACACCCCAGTGTTGTGAGTGTGTCAGTGTTAATGTTTGAGCAATGTGATTCCGAGACAGTGTTGTGAGTGTTTCAGTGTTACTGTTTGAGCGTTGTGATTCCGAGACATCCCAGTGTTGTGAGTGTTTCAGTGTTACTGTTTGAGCAATGTGATTCCGAGACAGTGTTGTGAGTGTTTCAGTGTTACTGTTTGAGCAATGTGATTCCGAGACACCCCTGTGTTGTGAGTGTTTCAGTGTTACTGTTTGAGCAATGTGATTCCGAGACACCCCTGTGTTGTGAGTGTTTCAGTGTTACTGTTTGAGCAATGTGATTCCGAGACACCCCTGTGTTGTGAGTGTTTCAGTGTTACTGTTTGAGCAATGTGATTCCGAGACACCCCAGTGCTGTGAGTGTTTCAGTGTTACTGTTTGAGCAATGTGATTCCGAGACACCCCTGTGTTGTGAGTGTTTCAGTGTTTACTGTTTGAGCAATGTGATTCCGAGACACCCTCGTGTTGTGAGATAGTTCACACATTCTCTGGTGTGTAGTCTCATTGTGACAAGTGCCCTCGTGTGAGCTTTGATTGGTAGTTTCCCTGTCTTCAGGGATTTGTTTGTTAGTGTATTGTTTGTTGTTTTGTTTGATGATTGCCAGGGATAGCAGATGGTTGCGTGGTTAGTCTGGCAGCCTGTCATATCTAGTAGCACATTGAATACCTGCTAGTGCTAAGAGTTTACATCAATTGGAGGTATGCGGTGAAAAACAGGAGGTCTCATGAGCAAGTTATGCACGTTAAATGTCCCATAGCAGTGGGAAATCACAAAGAGCAGGCCTTAAGGCCATTGCCTTGGCATAATTTTTAGGAAAATGTAAACCTAGCCACGGGTAGATGAGGGAATCTGTCCAGGGGAAGTCAACCTGACAGAAATGCACGCCATAGTCGGATATGCTGACCTCTGACCTGCTTAACTAGGTGTAACATCCTGCCCTGGAGAGAGGAACCAAGAAGATCAGTTGGAGGTTAATGCACACGGCATGAACACAACGATGACTGCTTGAAAACAGCAGTCTTTTTCACAAACATTGGCATTTGTCATCCAAATCTGTCGTAGCCATGAGTTTCTTTTCCCTAAAGCAGGCGTTTGGGAGACATTTGTTTTTGTACATTTTATGTTAATTACAATGGATATATTTTTGTGTTGTACACTTAAGAATGTCTTCTTGATTTGAGATTTGTGTGCTAAAAGCCAGCTTGAAATGTAGGCACATGAAAATCCATACTTAATTTATTGTCATTGTTTTTTTTTATTTGTTAAGGCTCTGTTTGGACCAGTGTAATACATAAAACTTGAACATTGTTTTTGGAGATGAAAAAAACAAAACAATAAAGAAGACTTGACCTAATTACATTGAAAAGTCAGATCAAGCTCTTGACTTGGTAGTGCCAATGAGAAACTACAAAGTTGAAGAAACACGGGGAAGGCCAGAAAACACCCAGAGTAGAAATGCAGACACCAAGGACAGTTCTGGAAGCTACTGAAGGGACAGCACAGGACAGGGAGATCTAGATTCAAAATGGTTGAGGGTCCTTCCCGAGTTGAAAGCTAACATGGCAACAGAAGAAGTGAAGAAATTCATGTTGAGGATCTAGAATTGTTTCCTTTTGACCAACGTCAAGTTGTGAATGGAGTAATTCAAATGTTGACTTCTGGGAAGGATGTGGAAGGAACTGCAAGAGACAGCATAGACAGGAGGGTCTTGACATGAAATAGTTGAGGGTCCTCGCTCAATTTGGAAGTTAACACAGCAACAGAAGTAGTAAGTATTTCATGTTGAGGCTCTAGAATGGACTCCCATTGATCAAAGTCAAGTTGTGAACAGAAAACAGATTCTTCCTTTGTAATGTTTGCATTGGAGAAGACCAGAATGTCCCTGTTGGTGTTGAAGTTCGAGAGATTGAACCCTGGCCTGTCTTGTTTCAGGACAGTTTTTGTTCTGTTTTGAACACGTGACATATACATTTATTTTTATTGTAGTTGTTTGTTTGTGTTTTTCATTTGGGTTCCTTTTCTTCAGCTGTAGAAATATGGATTTGATGTAGAGCAGACAGTTTCTGGGAAGGTGTTTTTAAACTAAACGTGTAATGTTTGATCTGTTTGTTTGTACCTCATCTTAAGTGCTGGGATATTGAAGCGCTTCTTTGTTATTGTGGTGCACTAATGCATATAGCATGTCTTGCTGAAGCCAGCCTGGGTTAGCTGGACAGCTCACAGCTCTTGCTGCTTCAGCAACCTGGGTTAGCTCACAGCTCTTGCTGCTTCAGCAACCTGGGTTAGCTCACAGCTCTTGCTGCTTCACAGACCAGGATTAGCTGGACAGCTCACAGCTCCTGCTGCTTCACCAACCTGCCATAGAGGCGGCTGGTATGAGACAAGTAGTGGGTATTTGTGGTACTGATTGTTGGTTGTTTGTTTCATTAGTGGAAAAACAGACAACTAGTCAAGTTACAGGACTCAGTATAAACACAACCAAGTTATAGGACAACTCACTATAAACAGTCAGCCAAGTTATAGAATAACTCAATATAAACAGTCAGCCAAGTTATAGAATAACTCAATATAAAACGTATGCTGCTGGAAGAAAAAACAATGAAACAACAAAGCAATCTACTTAACGCCATAATGGCAGGAACAACATTGAAGGCAAAGCAGTTAGAGGGCTTCACAAATATACATGGATGTACTGCATGAGTGTATGTTCAGCATACTGCCTAGCAGAATGTACAACAAAGACTTAAAACAGACATGACTTCACTGTAGAGTCAGCACCTGATGATGATGATGAGGCGAGCTCATGGTGGCTGTGTTTGTTAAGCCCACCAGTAGAGAAGCAGCTATGTGGTGGAGTAATGTACTTGTCTTTCATTGTGAACAACTTGGGTTCGTTTCAATTCTAAGGGAATCAGCCTCTGCAAATAATTTGTGTGATTGCAGTCTCACCGCATCAACTGACAGTTGACATCAATGGACACCATCAATGGACACAAAGACACAAGAACATCAACAGACAATACAAATGGTAGCAATGAATAAGTAATCTCACCGCATCAACTGACAGTTGACATCAATAGACACAAGAACATAACAGACAATACAAATGGTAGCAATGAATAAGTAAATGTAGAAAGAATTCCTGGCTTGGAAGCACATTTTAACAAAAAGATTTATTCTGAACTCTGTCAGTGCCAGGTACAATGGCTAAGGTCAGTGCCAGGTACAATGGCTAAGGTCAGTGCCAGGTACAATGGCTAAGGTCAGTGCCAGGTACAATGGCTAAGGTCAGTGCCAGGTACAATGGCTAAGGTCAGTGCCAGGTACAGTGGCTAAGGTCAGTGCCAGGTACAGTGGCTAAGGTCAGTGCCAGGTACAATGGCTAAGGTCAGTGCCAGGTACAATGGCTAAGGTCAGTGCCAGGTACAATGGCTAAGGTCAGTGCCAGGTACAATGGTTAAGGTCAGTGCCGGGTACAATGGCTAAGGTCAGTGCCAGGTACAGTGGCTAAGGTCAGTGCCAGGTACAATGGCTAAGGTCAGTGCCAGGTACAATGGCTAAGGTCAGTGCCAGGTACAATGGCTAAGGTCAGTGCCAGGTACAGTGGCTAAGGTCAGTGCCAGGTACAGTGGCTAAGGTCAGTGCCAGGTACAGTGGCTAAGGTCAGTGCCAGGTACAGTGGCTAAGGTCAGTGCCAGGTACAGTGGCTAAGGTCAGTGCCAGGTACAGTGGCTAAGGTCAGTGCCAGGTACAATGGCTAAGGTCAGTGCCAGGTACAATGGCTAAGGTCAGTGCCAGGTACAATGGTTAAGGTCAGTGCCGGGTACAATGGCTAAGGTCAGTGCCGGGTACAGTGGCTAAGGTCAGTGCCAGGTACAGTGGCTAAGGTCAGTGCCAGGTACAATGGCTAAGGTCAGTGCCAGGTACAATGGCTAAGGTCAGTGCCAGGTACAGTGGCTAAGGTCAGTGCCAGGTACAGTGGCTAAGGTCAGTGCCAGGTACAGTGGCTAAGGTCAGTGCCAGGTACAGTGGCTAAGGTCAGTGCCAGGTACAGTGGCTAAGGTCAGTGCCAGGTACAGTGGCTAAGGTCAGTGCCAGGTACAGTGGCTAAGGTCAGTGCCAGGTACAGTGGCTAAGGTATTTCAGTTTCTCAGACTAATTGCCATTTATGAGTCAGCTTTACCCTTGTCCAGATCTTGTAGAATTCCAGTCTCTTTTTCTCTTTGTGATCTATGGTATTGTAAACATTTTTCTTGAACATTTATGTTCAAAAACCTTGATTTTCTTCTTGAATTATTGTTTGAGTTTAAAGGGTTTAAAATAACAGCCCAGTGGGACAGACTGGTCAAGGGATAATTATGGTATCATGGGTTAATGTAACAACTGGGTGGGATGGCAGGTTAAAGAATAGTTAGGATAAAGTGGGTTTATTTAACATGGCACAGATGATGGGGCAATCATATCGTGGATGGTTGAGTGAGGAGTGCAGCCTTGCATGTGAATTAATGTGGAGTAGAGGTGCCTAAAGATGCTGAATGGACATTGCAAAATAGAGGCAGAAAGTGTTGTCTTCAGATCTATCCCCAAGTACAGTATACCTATCAAGAAGTGTTGCCTTCAGATCTATCCCCAAGTACAGTATACCTATCAAGAAGTGTTGCCTTCAGATCTATCCCCAAGTACAGTCTACCTATCAAGATGACCTTTGCGATAGTAAGGATGGTTGGTGTACTGTGTCATTAGGATTGTTGATGATTCGACCACCCCTGATCCACATGCTATAACTCAGTTTGTAGGTGAACATCCATGCCTCACTTTTATGATTTCCTATGAAATGAAACAAGATTGTTGTGAATGTTAACTGTGTAAACTTCACCTACAGTGTTTACCTGCTGTACACTCTGCTGTCTGTTTACTTTGAATGATTGTTGTTAACTGTACAGAATATTTTACATCACTCTTTCATGTCATAACTTCTGCTCTTTCTGTTTTTAGGTGGGGGAATTAATGGTGAATTTTAACATGTCAGGTTGCCAATTGTTGGTTGTTGGTTAAGTTGTTCATTTAATTCAGTTGTCCAGATTGTCATTTGTTTGCCAGGTAAATGTACTCTGTATTTGCCAGATTGTAACTGCGGTCCCTAAAAAGTCTCACAGCAGGAACCAGCTGTGAGTTTGTGAACTGTTAGGACCTTCACATGTTGTGGACCTGAGTGCACCAAGGAATAGGTGGTCAGTCTCTCCCTCCCATAGAGAACATGGAGAGCTGGCACCACATCCTGGCCTGACCATGCTCATAGCATTGCCAGTGTATCGTGTGGTCCCTTTGCCAGATTGTAATTATATGCTATATTTACCATAACCTTTAACTGCTCATTTTTGTTAAACAGGTTGTATTTGTTTATTTATTTTATCCTGTCAGTTGCCTGTTTTTCGTTAAGTCATCGTGTAATTGTCAGCAAATATTTGTCCCTGGGCTCTCTGTTATATTTTTGTTTCCAAAAAGCCGCTAGTTTATGTACTCAGCCCTCTGCTACCTATTTATCCTCAGTTTGTGATTGTATCTTCTGCCTTGCCTTCATATTATTGATTGTATTCACTATACAGTTCATTCATTAAGCATACAATAGGAAGCCAGAGATATGGTTTTGTTACTCACTGTGAGTTTATCTTTTATTTTTACTGAACAGAAATACTTTGTAATAAAATGTGTATGTTTGTACATTTGGCTTTCTGCTCTGGTTTTTTTATATGTTGATTGGTTTGTCTGCTCTTTATCTGGTTTATTGTATGTTGATTGGTTTATCTGGTTTATTGTATGTTGATTGGTTTATCTGGTTTATTGTATGTTATATTGCATGTTGATTGATTTGTCTCCTCTTTGTCTGGTTTATTGTATGTTGATTGGTTTATCTGCTCTTTGTCTGGTTAATTGTATGTTGATTGGTTTGTCTGATTTATTTTATGTTGATTGATTTGTCTTGTTTATTATATGTTGATTGATTTGTTTGCTCTTTGTCTGGTTTATTGTATGTTGATTGGTTTGTCTGGTTTATTGTATGTTGATTGATTTGTCTGATGTATTGTATGTTGGTTGATTTGTCTGATGTATTGTATGTTGGTTGATTTGTCTGATTTATTGTATGTTGATTGGTTTGTATGTTGATTGATTTGTCTGCTCTTTGTCTGGTTTATTGCATGTTTATTGGTTTGTCTGCTCTTTGTCTGGTTTTTTGTATCTTGATTGATTTGTCTTGTTTATTATATGTTGATTGATTTGTCTGGTTTATTGTATGTTGATTGGTTTGTCTGATTTTTTGTATGTTGGTTGGTTTGCTGCTCTTTGTCTGGTTTATTGTATGTTTATTGGTTTGTCTGATTTATTGTATATTGATTGATTTGTCTGCCTTTGTCTGGTTTATTGTGTATTGATTGATCTGTCTGCTCTTTGTCTTGTCTATTATATGTTGATTGGTTTGTCAGGCTTATTGTATGTTGATTGGTTTGTTTGGTTTATTGTATGTTGATTCGTTTGTCTGGTTTGTTGTATGTTGGCTGGTTTGTCTGCTCTGTGTATGCTTATTTTTTTTGCTCTTAGACAACTTATAGAAAAATCAATCACATTTAATGAAACACTCTACTTAGCTTTTGTCGACCAAGAAAAGGCATTTAATAGAGTCGATAGAAACAAGCTGTGGGAAATCCTTCTAAGGTATGGAGTGAGTACACATTTAACAAACCTATGTAGAAGCTTGTACAACAACAGTGAGGACAAATGGAGGACGTTCATAACCCTTCACCATAAGATCCAGAGTATGACAAGGTTGTGTCCTGTCCCCTCTTGTTCATAACCTATATAGACAGCATATGTAAAGAAACCAGCCAAACAGAGACCGCAAGAACACTGCACAAAACAGAACATAAAAGAAAAGAATTACACCATGAATAGTCTAAATGAAATGTGTAGGGAACGTAACATGAAAATTAGCACAAATAAAACGGGTAATAATTATAACCAAAGAAGAAACAACAATGATACACCTAAACGAACACCTCCTGAAACAAGTAAAGAGCTTCAAGTACCTAGGAAGTATAATATCAAATGGCAAAGAGATCGAAAGTAGATGAAATATCAAAAAACCAATACTAAAGAACAAACGTGTCATTAGTTACCGAGAAAGGTCTCTACAACAGTCTTCCTTCCAGCTCTATGCAACCAATGCCATACCCGGATAATGACAGAAAAGAAAAATTAAACAGAAATGAGATTCCTGAGAAAAATACTCAATGTATCAAGAATAGAGAAGATCAGAAATGAAATCGGGACTAAAGTGGGGGTCATAGAGCAGCGCTAGATTGTATTAGAAAAGTCAAATGGTTTGGCCATGCAAGCAGGTTATCAACAGTATACCACAACAAGCAATGATGTACAGACCAGATGGAAGCAGAGCAAGAGGTCGACTATGTAAACGATGAACAGAGGGAATAGCAGGGTCCATGGGAATATCGATACATGAAGCCCATAAGCGAGCACTCTCCCGCTGTTTATACTTCACCTCGACACCGCAAGGTGCAAGATGAAATAAGATGATTGGTTTATTGTATGTTGGCTGGTTAGTCTGCTCTGCCTATGCTTTACTGTATGTTGGCTGGTTTGTCTGCTCTGTGTATGATTTATTGTGGCTCCAGAAAAGAACGAGGAACTGTTGACATGATTTTCGCTGCAAGGCAGCTGCAAGAGAAATGTCAGGAACAGAACTCTGAAATGTTCTCCACTTTCATTGATCTTACCAAGGCTTTTGATACAGTCAGCAGTGAAGGACTGAAAGATTATGGCGAAATATGGCTGTCCACAAAAGTTTGTTCAAATAGTGCGGCTATTTAATGATGGTATGCAGGCATGAGTACAGGAAAATGGTGAGCTGTCTGAGCCCTTTCCTGTCACCAATGGAGTGAAGTAAGGCTGTGTCCTGGCACCAACACTGTTCAGCCTCATGTTTTCAGCTATGTTGACGAATGCCTTCGAGAACGACGACATTGGAATAGACATCAGCTATCGTATGGATGGAACGTTGTTCAATCTCAGAAGGCTGAAAGCTAAAACCAAAACTAAGAGCGGCACCGTCAGAGAGCTCCTGTTTGCTGATGATTGCGCTCTGTACGCCAACTCAGAGGCGGACATGCAACATAATGTTTCCGCTTTCTCATATGCTTGTGCCAACTTTGGGCTCAATATCAACTTGGAGAAGACTAGTTATGTACCAGCCAGCTCAAGGGAATAATCACACCGTGCCGAATATCAAAGTGAATGATCATAGACTAAGTGTTGTGGACAGATTCACCTATCTTGGCAGCACTATGTCACAAGCTGCCACAATTAATGACGAAGTGAATGCAAGAATCTCCAAGGCCAGCCTTTGGCAGACTGTACAATAATGTGTGGGGCAGAAATGGCATAAGCCTGCAAACAAAGCTGAAAGTCTACAAAGCAGTTATATTATCCACACTGCTATATGCTTGTAAAACCTGTTTACCAGCGACACGCTAGGAAATTAAACCACTTCCACACAGTCTGCCTTAGGAAGCTAAGATTAAATGGCAAGACACTGAAGTCCTGGAAAGAGCGTCCATGCCCAGTATCCATACACTACTAATGAAGAATCAGATTCACTGGGCTTGTCACTTGACTCGCATGCCAGATCAGAGGTTCCCTAAACGAATTTTTCTGGCGAGCTGCGTTGTGGTAAACGCTCCCATGGCGGCCAGAGGAAACGCTGTAAAGACATTCTTAAGATCTCACTAAAAGCTTTTGGAATTCATCATGACACTTGGGAGACTGCTGCCAAAGACCGAAATTCGTGGCGTACATCATTACGCGAGGGTGCAGTCACTTTTGAAGCAAACAGGACTGCAAGATCTGTGAAGAAAAGGCTGGAAAGAAAAACCACTGCAAGAGATCTTCCTCCTGGAACGTCAAGCATTCTTTGCCCACATTGTCAAGGAACATTTCGAGCCAAAATAGGCCTTATTAGACATCTTAGAACTCACGGCTCCATACTTTCAACCCCACTGGATGAATTGAATGGTCATCATCATCCTTGATGGACAAACAACAAAACAGTATGGTTTATTGTATGTTGGCTGGTTTGTCTGCTCTGTCTATGGTTTATTGTATGTTGGCTAGTTTGTCTGCCTTGTATGTATAATACAGGGGTCACCAAACTTTTTTCACGGCGGGCCGGATAACTGACAGAATGACGAGCGCGGGCCGGATACTCATTCTGTACAATACTTGCGCCGGTCTCCGTGGCGAAGATCTTACGGACGCGGTTCGTAATCCCGTATACCCACGTTCGAATTACAGCTGCGAGCGATTTGGCAGCAGACTGGTTTGCGCTGGTTTTTACGCTATGTTATGGGTGCCGGTCGTTCGAAAAGCAATGGTAAACTACTGAACGTAAACTTGCCAAGACATCAACAACAGCAAACAATGCTGGTGTTGACTGCAAACGTCCTGTAAAGGATATGCAATTAACTTTAACAATAATTTCAAGCTAGAACGAAAGCTCTGGGAAAAAAGACGAAACACTAAGTTAATCATGGAAAGGGCGTGCAATGCATATAAACAAACAAAGACAACCAACATATTTATATTTATTTACTAAACAAAGTTATCAAAGAAGGCGTCGTTAGCAAAAAGATAGTTACATCGGACCTATTGTGCACATATCCGAATCTCACAAACTAAGCTGCAAAAGAGGATAGTGAGTTTTGTGAAACTGACGTGTGGCATTCAAAATACCATCAATGTTTGGTTTGGAATTGCTGCATCCAATCAAGAGATTTGCTTTCAAATGTTCATCAGTCAATCTCATTCGATGTGGTGACTTCACAATGATGTCATACCAGCGGCAAATTTCTTAAGTTTCGGAAACTCAACATCAGGTAAGCAGCGGTACTTCTTTCTCAATGAGCTCCAACTGTAATGCAACTATCAAACGGATTTTGGAACAGAAGGATGTCACCCTCAAATCTGTCAAGATCTGAAAATTTCTCCAAACTCTTTGAAACAGTGAAAATGAGAAAGGTTTTCTCCTTCCAATTGTGTTTCCAACAATGACAGCTTTCTTCGAAATCCTTTGATGGTTCTGTAGAGATCACAGACGAGGTAATCTTTTCCCTGAAGTTTCAAGTTCAGTTCATTCATATGGACCAAAATTGACAACTTTGACAGCCAGGTAGGATCTGACAGCTGTGAATCAGCTTTATCTTTTTCAGTGAGGAAAACATCTATTTCGTTTCGGAGCTTGTAAAAACGAAGCAGGACTTTACCGCAGCTGAGCCACCTGACTGATATGTGATAAGGCAAGTCACAGAATTTAGAATCAATTTCTTCAAGAAAAGCCTAGAACTGACGGTGAATGAGTGCATGTTCCCGAATGAAGTTCACAGCAGAAACTACTGGTTTCAGTACAAAAGAAATATCTAAATCTTTCCCACAGAGTACTTGCTGATGTACGATGCAGTGTATGAACAGAGCGCCCGGAATTTGCAAATCTTCCAAATGAGACCTGATCTGCCCCAACAGACCCTTCCTCACTCCAGTCATGTTTTTTCCCCTCATCAACTGTAACACCTCGAAGCTGATTCCACCGAAGGTTGTAGTCTTGGAAAATTGTTTGCACTTCCACGAAAATGACTTTCCCAGTTGTTGTTCCATGCATGCTGCAAACGGACGCCAACCCTTCCGTTATCTGAAAGTCCAAATTGACACCACAAATGAACACGAGATGTTGTGACGTACTCGAGAGATCAATAGACTCATCCAGTGCCAGAGAATACTACAACAAGTTCCTAGCTTTCTCGCGTATCTGTAGCACTATGTTCTTTCCAAGTTCTTCTGTTCTCCGCACAACTGAACTTGCCGAAAGGCTGATTGTTCCAAACAAATCGGCTTTCTCAGGACACAAGTCGTTTGCTGCTTCGATCACACACACTCTTTAATGACGTTGCCATCAGTAAAGGGTTTTCCTCGTTCTGCCATCTTATGCACGGTTTTGTAACTTGTACGAGTGACAGATTCATATTTAGCAAATTTTCTCGTGAAGAGATTTCTTTGCGTTTCAAAACCACGTTTAATGGTCTCATATCTCCCATAGCGTAATTTTCCAGAAAACTTTTAATATGTTGATGGATTAAGTGACGCTGAAGATTGTACTCTTTCAAAACGGCAACACTTTCGCTGCATATTACGCAGCTGGTTTTCTTGTCCTTTGTTTCCACAAAGAAGTACTTTACTCCTTACTCGGCGTCCACTTTTCTTTTCTTACTAGCCATAATTAAGGGTGAAGTACACGGGATCTGAAAATGAAAAAGACATTACATTAGAAACATAATTAAAATCCTATTGAAACACAAGAAAAGCAGAGGACTAGGGGTCACTAGTGAAGCTACAGCTCATCAAAGGTACATATACAGTTTATAGGTACCTTTGTGTAACCGCACAGAGATGATAGAGATAACAGCACAACGCCGACTGTTCATGGGCCGTAGAAGAAGAGAGGAATAAGAAGACAAAGAGAATCTCATTCTATCTCTACGGCTAACAAGAAAAAACAACGATTTAGAAATGTCAGAAGAAATTCAGGTCAGTGTACAGGGAATCAGAATAATGTAATTATAAAGATACAACAAGATCTGATTAATAATGCCAATGTCCTAATATATACAATTCATGATTTGATGCAATGACAAAATAGGCATCCCCATGAATAAACATACACATGATCATCCTACACAGTACAATTGATATTCCATCATAGCTTGGGTAGTCATCCAACACAGTACCAGTGATCCTCATCATAGCATGGGTAGTCATCCAACACAGTACCAGTGATCCTCATCACAGCATGGATAATCATCCAAGACTGGAACTGTAGTCTGATAAACAACACCAGCAATTAACAGACAACAAGATGGAACAAAGGTCATTCATTCAGTGGCATGTCCTTTGCAGAACCTCGCCCCCATAACAACCTTCCTGAAAACCTCTCGATCATAAGCAAGATTTTCCACTTCAGATACATCCATCTGGAGATCATCAGCCACATCCTGCACCCATCTTATCTTTGGCCTTCCTCTTCCTCTCTTCCCAGGCATATATCCCTCCATTATTGTTCTAAGGCACAGACATAGCTATTATATTCCTATATTTCTATTTAAACTATGAAGGTTCGTTCAAAACTCACCCCACAGCATTTAATCGTCAATCCACAATCAAGATCCTCTTGGATCTTTTGGATCTTCACAGGGCCTGTCTACCCTCTCAACTGCGGTCCGGAAAAACAGTGGCTACGCTCGGCCGTGCCTGGGGCATGTTCACCCATCTACTTGGTAGTGGCTCAGGGGTTTAAGTTCAAACCCTCTGCTGCCCCTCTGCTGTGTGTCCACCGTGACGAGGTAGAGGGGCTTGAGCGTCCCAATGACCCTAAGAGCTATGCCGACGGTAGCACAGCTACTGGTAGGGTCACCCATGTCGGACAGGTCAAGGGAGAGGGACCAGACGAAGAGACACACAAACCTGCTGCCTTGTAGGTAGACTGAGGACAGTCAAAGGCTAGGGAAAGCACCCCGAATAAATGCTTGTCGAAATCGGATGTACTGAGCCACAGGCTTGACAAAGCAGTGCAACGTAAAACCTGCTGCCTTGTAGGTAGACTGGGGACAGTCAAAGGCTAGGGAAAGCATCCCGAATAAATGCTTGTCGAAATCGGATGTACTGAGCCACAGGCTTGACAAAGCAGTGCAACGTAACTTAATTCATGATGTCACAAATCAAAATTAATCGTTATGGTGCTAATCCCGCGAAGTCCCATCAGGCGGCGATAGTGCCGGGCCCCCTGCCTCGAGGGGGTCCACCCATGACTACTGGTGGTCACCTTCCCCTGTGCTGTGGAGTCAAGGCACAGAGGAGTAGGTTAAGAGCTATTGACCAAATACCCCGGACACTCAACATACTACAGTGGAATGCCGAAGGAGTTTACAAGAAGAAAGAGTCCCTAACACAGCGTCTTCATAAAGATAAAATAGATGTGGCATGCATTCAAGAGACACACCTCAACGCCAATCGCAAATTCTCAGTCAGAGGATATCAGGCCACACGTTTCGACTGCGAAGGACACAAAGGAGGAATTCTAATACTTACACGAAATACAATACCTTGCAGCGAAGTATCTGTGATCTCTGACAACCAAACGGAAATTATAGGTGTTGATATAATGATAAATGACGTGAAAATAAGAATCTACAATCTGTATAGCCCAGCAGATAAGGACCTTACACTATCAAACATGAAAATAACTGACACAAACTGCATTATTGTCGGAGACTTTAATAGCCGTTCAGATAGATGGTGATACCCAGATACTGACAAAAGAGGAGATGAATTGGAGGACTGGGAAATAGACTCAAATCTCCATCTACTCAACAAAGCGGATGACACACCGAGCTTCTACTCCAGAAGATGGCTTACCACTTCTACTCCAGACTTAGCTTTCTGCACAGTTGACATCCTCCACAAAATCGACCGCCATGTGCTGTACCAATTAGCAGGTAGTGACCACAGACCAATCAAGCTTGTAATGAATATGGAGTATGTCCCACAGGAGCAAAAGCCCTTGCTCCGCTGGAATTACAAACGAGCAGATTGGGACAGATTTGCCATACTAACAGACAAATATTGTGAAAACATAAATACACGATATGGCAACATAAAGCAAATGGTGGAAAGTCTAAACAGAGCGATAATACAGGCAGCCACTGAGTCTATTCCAAGAGGAGCGAGGAAAAATTACAAACCATACTGGACTGAAGAACTACAAAGTTTGGAGGACAAAGTTGAAGATGCCAGGAAGACAGCAGAGAGAGAACAAACAATTGAAGCGAACATCTCTCTCAAAGCCATCTCAGCAAAATATAAAAGAACAGTAAATCAAACAACAAGAGATTGTTGGAGGGAAAAAACAGAAAACCTGAATTTTGACAGGGATGGAAACAAGCTATGGAAACTAGTGAAAGCCATGAACAATGAAGGACCTAGAAACAAACAAATAACAATTAAACAAGGAAATGCCTTGCTTACAGGAAAAAAGGCTGCAAATGCACTAATGGAACACTATGCAAATGCAAACCACATTGATATTACAACCGAACAGAAGAAAGCAATCAAAGACAAACAGATACATCATAGAAATACAGAGACAGCAGCAGAATATATGATGGCAAATCTAACAATGGAAGAAATGGAACAGGCGATGAATACCCTAAAAAAGAAGAAATCACCAGGAAAGGATGGAATCACAAATGAAATGCTAATAGGACTAGGCACTAAGGCAAAAAAGAAACTACTAGCAGTCATAAATTACAGCTGGAAGAGGGGAATAGTCCCACAGGCATGGAAGGAAGCTATACTAATACCAGTCCCAAAGAAAGGAAAAGACCTGGAAGAACCAAATGGCTATCGACCTATCAGTCTACTTAGCTGTGTAGGAAAATTAATGGAACGCATTATCAATGGCAGGCTAACATGGCATCTGGAAGAAAACAAACTCTTAACAACACACCAAGCAGGATTCAGAAAGTACAGATCCACTGAAGATCAAATAACCTATATAGCTCAGGAAATAGAGGATGCCTTCCAAGAGAAAAAGCACACACTAGCGGTCTGGATAGATTTAGAAAAAGCATTTGATAAAGTATGGAAGGAAGGACTGAAAGTAAAACTACAAAAAATGCATGTTTGTGGGAAAATGTACAAATGGATCAGCCACTACCTTGAGAACAGAACTGCCAGGACAAAAGTACAAGGACAAACCAGCAAAATGATGCTGTTGGAGCAAGGTGTCCCCCAAGGAGGAGTTCTTTCACCAACATTATTCCTAGCATATATAAACGACATCACAGAAAATTTTCCAGCCAGAGTACACACATCATCCTTTGCAGATGACCTAGCCATATGGACATCTGAAGAATATATTAGTACAGCTAACAGCAGAATACAGCAAGCCTTATTAGCACTAGAGGACTGGTCAAAATCATGGCTAGTGAAAATAAGTGAGGAGAAAACAACATGCACAGTGTTCTCCCTCTCAAATAAAACTCAGCAACCTAAGCTGGTATTGAATGGAAAAATATTGTGCCATGAAGAAAATCCAAACTATCTCGGAGTCACCTTTGATCGTCGCCTGACATGGAAAACACAGGTTGAGAAAAATCGAACAAGAGCAAGGCAAAGAATGGCAATCATGAAAAAGCTTGCTGGTACAACGTGGGGAGCAGATGAGAAAGTTCTCAAGAAGTTATATACTGGACGGGTGAGGTCAGTACTGGAATATGGCATTGCAGCTTGGGCAACAGCAGCTAAGTCAAACTTTAACAAAAAATTGTCCAAAATCAAGGAATGCGAATCATAACTGGAAGCCTGAAGACAACGCCTATTAATGAACTTGAAAAGATCACTTGTTTACAACCAATGCAGGATAGAAGAGATAGCAGGGCCCAGCAACAAGCAGAAAAATTTAGAAGATTGACAGACCACCCTATGTATAAAAGGTTTAGTGGTTTTGGAAAGGGAAGACTGAAGCGTAGCAACTTTGTAGAAACTGCAAAACGATGGGTGTTGACTGTAAACGTCATGTAAAGGATATGCAACTAACTTTAACAATAATTTTAAGCTAGAACGAAAGCTCTGGGAAAAAAGACGAAAAACTAAGTTAATCATGGAAAGGGCGTGCAGTGCACACAAACAAACAAACAAACAAACAAACAAAGACAACCAACATATTTATATGTATTTACTAAACAAAGTTATCAAAGAAGGCGACGTTAGCAAAAAGATAGTTACACCAGACATATTGTGCACATATCCGAATCTCACAAACTAAGCAGCAAAAGAGGATAGTGATTTTGTGAAACTGACGTGTGGCTTTCAAAATACCATCAATGTTTGGTTTGGAATTGCTGCATCCAATCAAGAGATTTGCTTTCAAATGTTCATCAGTCAATCTCATTCGATGTGGTGACTTCACAGACCTCCTTTTTGAAAATGTTAGCTCACAGACATATGTTGTTCCAAATTTTTTAAGTTTCGGAAACTCAACATCAGGTAAGCAGCGGTACTTCCTTCTCAATGAGCTCCAACTGTAATTCAACTGGCACACCATTAAGGTTACAATCAAACGGATTCTGGAACAGAAGGATGTCACTCTCAAATCTGTCAAAATCTGAAAATCTCTCCAAACTCTTTGAAACAGTGAAAATGAGAAAGGTTTTCTCCTTCCAGTTGTGCTTCCAACAACGACAGCTTTCTTCGAAATCCTTTGATGGTTCTGTAGAGATCACAGACGAGGTAATCTTTTCCCTGAAGTTTCAAGTTCAGTTCATTCATATCGACCAAAATCGACAACTTTGACAGCCAGGTAGGATCTGACATCTATGAATCAGCTTTATCGTTTTCAGTGAGAAAAACATCTATTTCGTTTCGGAGCTTGTAAAAACGAAGCAGAACTTTACCGCAGCTGAGTCACCTGACTGATATGTGGTAAGGCAAGTCACAGAATTCAGAATCAATTTCTTCAAGAAAAGCCTAGAACTGACGGTGAATGAGTGCATGTTCCCGAATGAAGTTCACAGCAGAAACTACTGGTTTCAGTACACAAGAAATATCTAAACCTATCCCACTGAGTACTTGCTGATGTACGATGCAGTGTATGAACAGAGCGCCCGGAATTTGCAAATCTTCCAAATGAGACCTGATCTGCCCCAACAGACCCTTCCTCACTCCAGTCATGTTTTTCCCCTCATCAACTGTAACACCTCGAAGCTGATTCCACCGAAGGTTATAGTCTTGGAAAATTGTTTGCACTTCCACGAAAATTACTTTCCCAGCTGTTGTTCCATGCATGCTGCAAACGGACGCCAACTCTTCCGTTATCTGAAAGTCCAAATTGACACCACAAATGAACACAAGAAGTTGTGACGTACTCGAGAGATCAATAGACTCCTCCAGCGCCAGAGAATACTCCAAGTTCCTAGCTTTCTCGCGTATCTGTAGCACTATGTTCTCTCCAAGTTCTTCTGTTCTCCGCACAACTGAACTTGCCGAAAGGCTGATAGTTCCAAACAAATCGGCTTTCTCAGGACACATGTCATTTGCTGCTTCGATCACACACATTCTTTAATGACGTTGCCATCAGTAAACGGTTTTCCTCGTTCTGCCATCTTATGCACTGTTTTGTAACGTCCTCGTTCTGCCATCTTATGCACTGTTTTGTAACCTGTACGAGTGACAGATTCATTTTCAGCAAATTTTCTCGTGAAGAGATTTCTTTGCGTTTCAAAACCACGTTTAGTGGTCTCATATTTCCCAGGGCGTATTTTTCCAGAAAACTTTTAATATGTTGATGGATGTTTTGTTTCGTAGTGACGCCGAAGATTATACTCTTTCAAAACGGCAACACTTTCGCTGCATATTACGCAGTTGGTTTTCTGGTCCTTTGTTTCCACAAAGAAGTACTTTACTCCTCACTCGGCGTCCACTTTTTTTTCCCTACTAGCCATAATTAAAGGTGAAGTACAGGGATCTGAAAATGTAAAAGACATTACATTAGAAACATAATTAAAATCCTATTGAAACACAAGAAAAGCAGAGGACTAGGGGTCACTGGTGAAGATACAGCTCACCAAAGGTACATATACAGTTTATAGGTACCTTTGTGTAACCGCACAGAGATGATAGCGATAATAGTACAACGCCGATGTCATAATCTCCCCACCAGTTCTACCGCGTCGTCGTCGACGACGCCTGGCGATTACGGCCAGGTCCACCTGTGAGCGACACTAACCACGCTGTGACGGAAATGGTCAGTCTGTGCATGCGTGGGACATGAAGTCCACGCAGGGACACAACCCCGACTAGCGAGACTCACAGTGGTTAGCCGCCAGGCGGCTTGGGAGTGTTGGACAGGACAGACGGAATGAATGGTGCTCGTATACTTGTGTGTATGAACGCGAATAGATAGAAAGCCTGTGAGTATAGGAGACCGTGCGCTTGTGAGTTGTATACATTGCATTGATGTATCTATTGATTGTATTATGGCATGGTTATTGTAATTGTGCGATGCATGTAATGGTTGTGATGAGTGAGACGTGTGAATAAAGTGTTTGAACTGTATTTGTAGTGTGTCACGTAAAGTCATTCTGTGACCGTGTTTGTATCACATCTGTTGGTGATTACGAGCCTGTGTTATTGCTGAATGCAAGACTCTGACAGGTGTGAACGTGGGAGGCTCGTCCTTGTTGGATTATTTGAACCAAAGGTGTGAACGTGGGTGCATCGTCCAGCTTAGAACCATTTAAAGAAAGATGCGAATGTGAATGTATTGTCCATCTTAGAACAAGTTGTAACATAGGATTGAACGTGTGTGTAAGCGGAAAGTTTGGAAAGAAAGCAACATGGAAAGTAAGTTGTTGAATGTGTTGAACGGACGACATTACGACTAACAAACATACTTGACAGCACACAAACCTACAAAACTTAGTTGACAACGCATACACCACATAAACATACATGTCCTAATATTTTCTTCTTCCAAAAAGGAACAGTTTTTTTTTCATCCTAAACCGTTAGCAAGTAAAGTTCATTTTTCAGGGCAGTAACGATCAGACAGCCATTCTCTGGTACAGTGTTCCAACATACTCCAGAGCTCCAAAGTCACTTAAGTATTATATTTTTTCATATATACTTTTGGATGTAAGTCTAGGCACAAGCTGTATTTGATAAATATTGTACACATTGTTCTATTTACTAACACCTTATAATTAACTTTTTGTACATTCATTGTATCTGAAATAATTCATCATGTCTACCTTGAATGATTTCATCGAATCTGGTTTGAAATTAAAGTTAACTGGTGATGAGTTGGCAAACTGGAGCGAGGCAAAATATGCAGAGTATATCCAACGTGAAGATAGAGCTGCCGAAAGGGAGCTGAGAAGAGCAGAATTAGAGTCTGAGTCTAGAAAATCAGAAGCTGCTTTAAAACAGTCTGAGTTAACGGCCAAAACTAAACAGGCAGAATCAGAAGCTGCTTTAAAACAGTCTGAGTTAGCGGCCAAAACTAAACAGGCAGAAACAGATGCTGAGATAAAAAAAAGCTGAGATCTTAGCCCAAAGTAAGAGGGAAGAACTCGAAATGCAGCTAAAAATTAAACAGCTGGAAGCAGAAACATCAGCAGATAAAGATTCTAGAAAGTCAGAAAGACTAGAAAAAGCGAATCAGTACAAAAAGTACCAAGGGATCGTCAAAAATTTTACCACGGGCGACTGCATTGCAGCCTTTACCCAAAATTTTGAAACGATAATGGAGCATTATCAGATCCCAGAGACCGAATGGAACATTATATATATGAGAAGTCTTTCAGCGGAACCTCTCAAAGTGATAGAGACCATTCCCAAAGATCTGAGTTAAGATTATCAATACATTAAGTCCAAAATTATGTCACACTTCCTGTTAGATGAAGCAGGCTACAGAGAACAGTTTAGCAAATTAGCTCCAAAACCTACGCAAACTTTCTCTGACTACATCTCAGTAGTACAGGATGTATTTAGTAAATGGCTGTCAGCAGCCAAAGTAAACAGCTTTGATAAGTTGAAAGATCTAATTCTTAGAGATAAAATCATTTCATCTCTACCACCACCATTTTCTAAGTTTCTGAAAAAATGTGAGCGCGAGAGTGTACAACATATAGAAAAACGAGGTTCGGCTTATTTCACAGCCAACAAACAGTGTTTTACTAGTGGATTGACTGACACAGACTTGTAGCAGCCGCTACCTATGGCAGAACGAAGTCAGGTCCCTACAGTAAACAAAAACCCTTTAAGCAATCTGCTGATAAGTATTACCAATGCACATATTGCTATCTACCACATAATGAAAATGATATGTGCGACAAACACCCAGGGTACCTCACATACTTGCAAAACTATATAGATAAGCAAGATAAGGATAGAAAGAGCTATAAACGACTAACCAAATGCTTCCTTTGCAAGGCATATGGCCACTGGCGTCATGCTTGTAAAGGTAAACAAATGACCAGAAAGGCTAATGCAGCCATGTTTGATAGCTCTTCCTCAGATGAGGAAACAGTGGAAAATCATTCTGTTAACGCAGCACAGGCCATTGATGTATTTCATCTTGAAAAATGTACCATCTGTGATCGTTTTCATGAAGATGGCTTATTAACATGCGGCCACTCAATACCTATTGCCAATGAAGAAGCTAATTTGGTAATAAACTCCAAAGGTAAACTTAACATCCACCAAGGATTTGTAAATGGCAAATCTGCCACCTTTTTACGAGATAGTGGATGTACCCTTATTGGTTTGAAGAGAGACTTTATTTTACCTTCAGATTATACAGGAAAACATGTTACATGCAGAACTTTCTCAGGTAACATCGAGAAATACCCACTTGCATGGGCATATATTGACACCCCATTTCTCACAGGAAAGGTTAAATGCGCAGCATTATCCAACCCATGTTGTGACATAATCGTGGGTAACCTTCCTGAAGTAAATGATATGCCACATGACAGTATAACATCTTCTGTCCAATGTATTGTTGATAATGCAATATCATCTTCAACTGAACATATTGTTGAAAATGTTTTATCACCTTTGAATGAATGTATGTTTGCAAATTCAGTAACTTCAGCACATGATTGTATTGATATAAATGTAACACCACCTTTTCATGTTGTTGATAGTTCAAATGCAGTAACTAGATCTGCTGCCAAAGTGCAAGATCAAATTAACCAGACTGAGACTTTGGGAATGTTAAGCCCAGTTATATTACCTCCTAAGATCATGAGGGAAAATGTCATAACAGCCCAAAAGGCCGATTTATCTTTGCACAAATATTTTAATTTAATAGGCCAAAAGCCAAGACTAACAAAGAATGCTAGATGGCATTTTGCACTAAAAGGTGGTATCCTTACACGGTACTACACCAAAGGTACCAGCACCACTGAGCAAACGGTGTTACCAACCGCACACCGCAAACAAGCATTACATCTAGCAGATGACATACCCTTTGCAGGGCATATGGCTTATTCAAAAACTAGATCTAGATTACTTACCCAGTTCTACTGGCCTAAATTCTGCAGTGATACCAAGCAATATTGCAGAACTTGTGACATCTGCCAGAAGCTTGTTAAAAAGGGTAAACACCCGCAAGCTGAACTACAAATAACATCCCAACAAAGGCAACAGTGACTTGGTTCTCGTTGAATAATCATATTGTCAACACTCCAACACCAACTGTAATGCTGTGTTCAGAGACGGTGGAAAGAACGCAGGCAATGAATTACCTGGGGATACGGTTTGATCGAAGCCTTGCTTATAATGTGCACATAGACCAGGTGATAACAAAGGCCAAGCGGGGTTTGGCAGCGATGCGGGTGATGGCGGCAGCAAACTGTGAGCAGCGCCATCTATGTCTTCTGTACGAGGGGTTGGTCATGTCCGTTTTGGAGTATGCAATGGCAATCGTGACTCTCAGCCATAAGCAGATAGAAAGGATGGAAAGGATACAGAATGAAGCTATGCGCATTATTCTTGGATGCACAAGAGATACAGCATGCAGGGCGATGCGCTACCTTCTTGGTTTTCCAACCATTGAAGAGAGAATACAAGGTTGCAGGGCACGCGCCTACCTCAGAATTAACGCAAACACACAACATCCACTGCATAGTGAAATTAGGAAGGTGAAGGGCAGCAGGTTAAAAAGAGGACGGTCGTGGATGGGTCAAGCCGAAGACATTCTTCAACAGGTGTGTTCACTTGAGGACTTAGAACCTGGCGAGGAGTGGGTGCAAGTGCCAACAGACTTCTGCACATTCTTTTCAGTTTGCATCCAACTAGATAGAAAATGCAGACATGAAAATCCGGCTGCTGTTAAGGCTGAAGTACAAGCGTTGATTTTCGAGAATTCGCTAGACGGTGACGCGGTCATCTACACAGATGGGTCGGTCGTCCGACATGTGAGAAGCTCATGGGCCTTTACAGAATGTTTCACTAACCTACTAACAAAATTGTAAACAGCGAATGCCTAAGACCTGCGTTTACAAAAGTGTTATCTTACTTTTCTAGTAACCCGATTCTTAAATTACCAAATTTGGACATTATTTTCAGATTGAGAACTGACACGAGCTCCATAGCGATTGGGGCAGTACTATTACAGGAACAGATTTCTTCTTGGGAAACAGTTCATAGTCAAGACAGACAACAGTCCGTTAACAATCATCACGACTGGAACTCCTACCAACCACAGGGTAGCAAGGTGGTCACTATTACTGCAAGATTTCAGTTTTTAAGTCAGGCATATCTGTGGCACGCAAAATACGATTGCCGATCTTCTTTCCAGATGTCCTTACGACACACCCGAAAGCCTAATGGTGCCTGAGCGCACACAGCAGATAACCAATAAGTAATCTGCAGATGATTAGCATAGCGCTCAGCAACACGGCGAATGGTGAAATTATTTCATTAATACTGTTAGAAAATGTGATAGGGACAACGTCCCAATGTAAATATAGTACATATATTTTATAATTATGGTAATAATTGTGATGAATACTTGTGTTGTATGTGATCGAAAGGTAATATTATTTTAAATATCTATAAACATTGTAACGAACAGTGCTACGTGATTTCAAGACTTACTTTACTTGAACTGTTCAAGTATCCGTAGTACCTGCTAAGCAGAGTGTTCCGACGTATTTTAATCTGTGCGAAAGGGACAGTGACATCTGGATTCTACAGAACACATTTATTCCATATTTTGAAAGACAGAGTTAACCCAGCAGCTGTGCTTACGAACTGTATACTCCGTTCCTTTATAGAACACCCCTACGGAAGAACATTGTGTTATCTACATCTTAACACACCAGCTGTGTACTTCCGGTGTTTGCGAAATTAATCCAAAAACTAGCAGACTATAGTGTAATTCTCACAAAGAATTGACGATTTATATAAACTTTGTGAGCTGAAATTTTACATATACAAATTGTATGTAAGGGTTTTGATAGATGTGATCTGAGAATCATAATTTGATTAACTTGTTTGCAATAGTGACATTTGGTTCACTATTGTCAATAAGCATCAAACTATGACGCTTAGAAATTGATTTACTAATGTAATTTATTTTCTTTGAAAGCATGTTGAAATTATCGCCCATACATTTTTTTGTTTCACCGATTACATTCAAGGGAAACAATTGAAATTACGGGTAATGTGTAACATGTATAGAAGCCATCCTCATGTTGCCAGATTGGTGACACATCAAGATGACATCAACTATGCATGGTAGTAAGTACCGCAGTTGTAGACCTACATGAGATTTTCCGACCAGATGAGGTTGGGGTCAAATGTTGGAGTCATCTTATAGGAAGACGAATTGCGGCCTGACATGTCGTGTTTGTAATTTTTGTTTATTTGTCGAGAGGTAGTTGCGTTACTCGCTGATAGCTACCGGACTGGCTGTGTCAAATTACAATTAACGTAAGAATCCATCTAGTGGATTGTACTTGACGAGTGTTGCTTCATAGCAGCATTGAAGAGTGTGTGTATATAACTTGCAATTATCTACATATTTCAGTAAACCAAAGTGTCACGTCAGATGACAAATAATGGGTCGATTTTGACAGGTTTAATAAATAAACCCATATGTATATAGCTTACATGAAAGACTTCCCCTTTCATGAAAAGGAGGGCGGGAGAATGTCATAATCTCCCCACAAGTTCTACCGCGTCGTCGTCGACGACGCCTGGCGATTACAGCCAGGTCCACCTGTGAGAGACACTAACCACGCTGTGACGGGAATGGTCAGTCGGTGCATGCGTGGGACATGAAGTCCACGCAGGGACACAGCCCCGACTAGCGAGACTCACAGTGGTTAGCGGCCAGACGGCTTGGGAGTGTTGGACAGGACAGACGGAATGAATGGTGCTCGTGTGATTGTGTGTATGAACGCGAATAGATAGAAAGCCTGTGAGTATAGGAGACTGTGAGCTTGTGAGTTGTATACATTGCATTGATATATCTATTGATTGTATTATGGTATCGTTATTGTAATTATGCGATGCATGTAATGGTTGTGATGAGTGAGACGTGTGAATAAAGTATTTGAACTGTATTTGTAGTGTGTCACGTAAAGTCATTCTGTGACCGTGTTTGTATCACATCTGTTGGTGATTACGAGCCTGTGTTATTGCTGAATGCAAGACTCTGACAGCCGACAGTTCATGGCCCGTAGAAGAAGCGAGGAATAAGAAGACAAAGAGAATTTCATTCTATCTCTACGGCTAACAAGAAAAAACTACGATTTAGAGATATAAGAAAAAATTCAGGTCAGTGTACAGGGAATCAGAATAATGTAATTGTAAAGATATAATAACATCTGATTAATAATGCCAATGCCCTAATAAATAAAATTCATGATTAGATGCAATGACAAAATAGGCATCCCCATGAATAAACATACACATGATCATCCTTCACAGTACAATTGATATTCCATCACAGCTTGGGTAGTCAGCCAACACAGTACCAGTGATCTTCCATCACATCATGGGTAATCATCCAACACTGTAACTGTAGTCTGATAAACAACACCAGCAATTATCAGACAACAAGATGGAACAAAGGGCATTCATTCAGTAGCATGTCCTTTGCAGAATCTCGCTCCCATAACAACCTTCCGGAAAACCTCTCGATCATAAGTAAGATTTCCCGCTTCAGATACATCCATCTGGAGATCATCAGCCACATCCTGCACCCATCTTCTCTTTGGCCTTCCTCTTCCTCTCTTCCCAGGCATATATCCCTCCATTATTGTTCTCAGGCACAGACATAGCTATTATATTCCTATATTCCTATTTAAACTATGAAGGTTCGTTCAAAACTCACCCCACAGCAGATAATTGTCAATCCACAATCAAGATCCTCTTGGATCTTTTGGATCTTCACAGGGCCTGTCTACCCTCTCAACTGCGGTCTGGAAAAACAGTGGCTACGCTCGGCCGTGCCTGGGGCATGTTCGCCCATCTACTTGGTAGTGGCTCAGGGGTTTAAGTTCAAACCCTCTGCTGAAAATTAGACAGTTTATGAATAGGGCCACCTAAATAAACAACCTAGTGCAGCCAGGAGGTCTCCGCACGTGTGAACATCTCCTATTATTCTAAACATAATATTTACATTTAAATTGTATCACAACGTCTCGTGTTTCATAGTTATATCAAGCAAGTTTGAGGACCGACGGCGGGCCGGATGAAATGACGTCGCGGGCCGGATCCGGCCCGCGGGCCGTAGTTTGGTGACCCCTGGTATAATAAAATAAATAGGTATTTTCAAAACAATGTATTCTCTTGGCGAATTTAAACAAAGACGCCATAAAAACAAAATACTGCACAATTTCTGGCCAGGCATATGTCACTGCATCTCGTCAGGTCCATACTACTGACTTACATATCACATGAAGTGGATAATTGAATTTTTTTTTTTTTACTTTAGCTAAAGTACTAGGTACATAGTCGCTGATATTGTTCAAATATAGAGTACATTATCCCCACGGAATCCTTAAGCTTTAACGGGAAGTCCTTCTGTTTACTTAGCAGCGGCTAGAATCGCTTAATCGATAATACTTCGATATATTTGGGCAATTGATTATTCAAAACAATGTTTTCCCGTAGTGAATTTGAATAACGAAGACACAAACAATAGATTGCACGATTTATTGCCTGGCATATTTCGCTGCATCTCGTCAGGTACATACTGCAGAAATCACACAACTTACGTGAATTAACTAGATAAATCCTTCAAGTTGAAATATACACATATTCGCACAGTAATGTCACTTATCTACCACGGTAATTTTAAGCTGACTAACATGTCTTTCTGTTTACACAATTCTAGCTTGCGTTGATAGATCATAATTGCTTCTGCAAATTTTAACAAGCGAGTATTTTGTGTGTTAAACAACACGCGAAAGGCTGTGTCTCTGTCAACCACATGGCCGCTTTCGATAATATGCCTACCAATTGAAGACGCAGGGAGCTTCCGGTGTGTCGGCCCCACGAGGCTAGCAACTAGTGTGTTGTATCTTGTTGACCCATTGAGGTATGTGTTCTGAGAGACAGCTTAACAAACGAGTGTCATATATAATATATACGAGTGTCATATATAATATGTGTATATTTCAACTTGAAGGATTTATCTAGTGAATTCACGTAAGTTGTGTGATTTCTGCAGTATGTACCTGACGAGATGCATCGAAATATGCCAGGCAATAAATCGTGCAATCTATTGTTTGTGTCTTCGTTATTCAATTGATTATTGTACGTAGAATACAGCATACGAAATTCGCTTTGTTGATTAACTCTACGATTGTTAATAATAAGCAAATGTTCAGTGATGGGGATGATTAAATTGTTTGCTCCTCCAAATGAGTGACCTCTTTGTTGCGTGGTTGTGCTGGTTTCCCGCTTTTATTGTTCTCCGTGCTACGCTGCTATATTATTGTGACGAAACGACTGCAGATAGTCTGGTCTCTGAGTTATATCCCTTTGATGGGATGGCGAAGGGTTAGTCTCCCTGGAATTGGTAACAATACATTGGGGTTTCCCGTCGAAAGTAGTGCGTGACGTCACTATTCTGGTTATTTCTAGAGAAATCTAGAATGTCCCCCAGTAAGTGCGTACGTGGTCAAGATCACTCTAGACTCACAATTGCCTCATGGAACACGGGATTGTGGAACTATCCGTGACTCAGGACTTCTCCGTGGCTCATGGAATTCACTCGGCCCGTGAAGGCATTGTGAAGACGCACTTAGTTGGTCGTGATCAGTCGCCAGTCGGACCTCAGCGTAGACAGATCGCAGAAATGTGCTGCTGAAATTTGATGTCTGTGTTCGCAGCCAGAGCGGGACATCAGCAGTCAAGATTGTGATTTCTGAATCACAGGTCAGTTGAATACTTTGTCTCTTGTTTAACTGTTGTCCGTATACCGCGCCTACATTCCCGAGAGAATTAATTGCCGACCGAAATCGACTTCGCGAAGCGCATAAATTTACCGCCGGCCATCTGCATTTTTAATTAGCGATTATCGATCGGCTAGGTAATGTGTTGACAGACGGGGCCAGCCATGCACAACAGCTGGGAGTGTGTATACACAATAGGCAGGAACGTGTGTTCTTTCTAGTACTGGTGGAAAACCTTTGTTTGTAGATTGATAGAATTCTAAACTGTTAGTTTACAAATGATTTGCATGGTTAGTGATATGTATGCTATTATCACTGCTTGGTGTAAGCAAGATTCCGGTACTTTACCAAGTGTGTAGCAGTTACTTGTTTGCTTTAGTAATTACACACGCAAGGCAGGTTGTTTGTCATTCATTACATAGAAATGCTAGATGCTGTTAGTAATGATAAGTTAGAGCTTGTTATTATTATAGATGTATAATTTGCTTCGTTAGATTAGGATTATAACTTAGATGTTAGTTCAGTGGTGGTGATTATTCTTGGAATCAAGGTGTGATTCAAGGGAAAGATCGGCAGGTAAGTATTTGCGGTGTAATGGTACCAGTGTTATTCCACGTAGGAAGAATGGTGTTACATTTATTGGATAACAGTTGATAGGAAGTATTTATGAGACCTATTGTCACTGCTTGTTTACATGTCCGTCCGCTAGAGTGACCGTGCGTGTTCAATCTTGCGTATGTCTAGTCAACCGACTGGGAAGTAGGCCGGTCCGCCCGACCCGTTAGGTTGCAGGTCTGACCCAAAGCGATCGTGCTTATCCGATGGTTGAACATACCCGACCAAGAGTGAGGCGGCGCTCTGTAATTCGAGGCCGTTGCATCTAGGTAAATCCAAGATAGGAACCGAACCGGGTCTGTCTCTATTATTCTACTCTTCCAGAAACCCGACTCTGTTCATGGAGTACTTGAGGTACTGCCGTGAAGTAGGAGTAGTATGTTAGGGGAATGAACCCCCAAAATTGAGGAGCTGAGTTTTGGTAGAGGAGAGGCTGGAGGCCTTGCTACATTGGATGACGTGACCTAAGTCGTCACGGGACAAGATGCACGGGACCCACAGTAGCTGTGGGAAAATGTATTGGTGGATGACCACCAAAGCTGTGCTCGACCGGCACAGAGGTGACAGACCTGAATGGAAGGTCAGTTAATAAAAGGCAACTCAGGTTCTGGGACATGGATCCCAGGACGGAGCGATGGCTGTGATATGAGTTTGTTATTTAAGTTTAACAATTCATGAGTTATCCTTAGTAATACTATAGTAATGAATTATAAGGAGTATAATTTATTATGGTCATATAGTTATTAATGTGTGTAGTTGATAAATCCATGGGTGAAGGGATTGGATAATTGGTGAGTATGTATGGAAGGAGATGTCCGGCTGGGCACCTCCTAGATAAAGTAATCACTACACTGAAAGGGAAGTAGGTGTATTTGCTGATTGATGAAGGAAGATGAACCAGGAGTGGACTAGCACCAGGCGAAGGATGCTTTGACAGAGTCATACAGTCGACTCTGGTGCTAGGGGGCTATCTGTAGCCCAGACGAGTTACTTGACTATGCACAGGTGTACTATTGCTGTCTCTTACATCATCATGCCTATACATTATAGTTAAGAGTGGATCTATGATGTGATGATCTCATACATATATCTTTATTGTATTATGCATAACTGAGAGGCAGGTGTAATGGTGGAGATGCAGTTAGTTCTTGTTGTAGTTGAATACTCACACCAACCCCTCCGTGTTTCAGGATTTGTTATTGCTATACCTAAGGAGATTCCAGAGTTTAACCATGAGCTCTAAGGGACCGGCTCATTCAAGTGCCGATCAAGATGATGGTTAAGGCATTACTGGGAGCGGTCATCGGAATCTGCCGAGATCAACAATTGAAAAGTCTGAGTACCGAATAAGTCGGTAGGTCTATGCTATGACCGCCGCAGAGAGTCCGACGAGTGTCAACAGATCCAGGTAGGATCCAAGACTGAAACGTCTCTTGATTCTAGCCAGTGGAGCCTGGTGGAATTCGAACTCAGTGAGAACCTTGATGATTGCAAGGTAGTGAATTTCAAAGTTGATAGGAGTGATCTATGTTACCAGTCACAATGGCCTGTTTGTTATGCTTCCGGCCCGGCTGGGTCGTCATGGGACACCTTGTATATTATCATGCTTAAATGGTGTGTACCTACAAAGGTTTACCTTAGTGAAGCCGAAACTTGGTCCAGTGACCTAAGACATTGATTTACTTATTGGTGTGAACACCGGAGTGACATGCTTGATAGGGTAGCGATATACCCCATTCCGAGGTGTTGAACATTGACAATGTAGGTTAGGATGTGATTGATACCCATCGACCAGGGTAGTTACTTGTGAATTTGTGAAGATCTATGATTCCAAGAGACATGGGAATAGGTGAAGTGTGGTATTAACCTGTTAGACTTTGCAAGTGACATTGTGTTTATGTGGAGCGAATGCTCATGTTATAGGTGACTTATCAGTGTGTATGTCACTTACGAGACAGAAGAGCAACCAGGCTCTTGAACATTAGGGTACGGTGTTACACGTACTTGTCTGCAGTTGGGAGACAGCTAGTATTCTAGGGTCGGCCCAGACTTCATCCGTAGAGTGTGACAGTGATATAGTACGACATCAAGGGAGGATCCTTGATCACCGGTGCAGTGTCGGTCAGGCAGTGGTACTACGCTTGATCAGCCCGAGATTTGGTTCACTGTGGGAGGAGGGAACTTTGGAGAGGCATCAGACCTTGGAGTTCCTGTCCACTGGAGGTTCCTGGGTGAGTCGTAACCACGACAGGACGACCGCACGAATTATAGTCACAGTCTCTATGATGAAGAAGAATCATCTGTAGATCTGCTCTTGTACATAGTGTCTTATAGTCTGGCTTTCAGCCATCCTTCTCTGTGTTGCAGTTGACGTAGTTATGAATTAAATTTTGTTATGTTAGCTACGACTTTGTGGTGTGGTATGACTTGTGTTTTGTCCGAGCCCCTTGGGGTAGGAAACCCTAGGTAGGGGAGGGGAGGTTCAGCTGTCCCGGCTTGTGTGGGGCCTTGTAGATGTGAAGTGCTAGTGAGGTGGTTGGAGCAAAGGCTGGGGATATTATCTATAGTAGCAAACCAGTCCAAGCCCCGGCGGTCTTGTTACAATTATCCATTCCCCCTCGTTTAGCGTTTGCCCGTGTTAACCCCGAGAAGGGCTGGTCCTAAGAAGATCCACCCAACCCAGTTCCATTTTTGTCGGTTTCCCGCGTGTCATTTGTCTTAATTTGATTGGCGTTTTCTTGCTGTGGTCTTCCGATTCCGATTCCAATTCAAAAACAAAGATTCCAAATTCGACCTCGTCTAACCTGCTTCATCAGCTGTGGTTATTGTTGCGGCACGTGGTTTTTGTGGGTTTATTCACCCTAATTCTTGTCTTGTGAGTCCTATCTCGGACTGGTTATGTAGCGTTTGTGTCTGTGACGTCAGCAGTGGTCGGCGGCTATCCTTTGTGCTCGTCTTTGCTTGTGGTTTTCTTTGTTGGTGTAGGCTCCTGGCTCGTCTGGCTTGACTGGCTGCAGTCTTTATAAGGACTTTTCGTTATCCCACTCCAACTGGGGGATCGGTCGGCGGCCGTCCTTAGTGCATGTTTCCTCTTGTTGTTTTCTTTGCTGGCGCAGGCTCCTGGTTTGACTGGTTGCAGTCCTTAAAAGGACTTTTTATTAGGTCTTTTAGTCTTCTTTGTTGTGTATTTTCTGTAGGAGCTTTTCGATGTTGCTATTTTCCTTCTTGTATTTGTTTTTCATCTTCGAGTTTTAGCTTCTGCCATTCGCTTTTTTCCTCCGCGGACAGCCATAGCTTTCTCTCTCCGTCTTCTATGTAGTACGAGTAGTCGGTACCCGTTCCAAGATTGTAATTGGGTAATCTACCGGTAACCTGAATTTATTGGGTTTTTTTTTCTTTTCTCTTTCAATCCAACACCTTTTGAATTCCTTGCGCCTGAGTACCTCCAGTCTTTGACCTGCCCGTAGCTCCTCCAAGGTAGTTTTCTGTGGTCTCTCCGTGCCGTCATCCGGGTGCCCTTCTCGGTTTTCTTCGGATGTCTGGCGAGATATTGGTTTCTCTTTGTCTGCCTCGGATCTCGCGGCTGGGCTGCTGGCTGTAGCTTGTGGTTCAGGTTCGGTCTCATGGTTTTCATCTTGCGGTTTCTCTGTGAGTCTTTTTATGGCTTCTGTTGGTTTGTTTTGAGAGAGTTCCATTTCAGCTCTAAGCAATTCTCTTTCGGCCTTGATCATTTGCAGGATTTCTTCGTTCTCCTTCTTCATCTCGGCCAAGCGCTCCATCTCTTGTTTGAAGTTGTGCTGGATTTCTTTCATGTCGGCCAGCAGCTTCTCATTATCGCTGGTCGGAGTCGTCGTCAGCAGTGCCTTGACTTGTTTCTTCAACTCGTCTATCTGCTTTTGAAGTTGATCTCTTTCAGCTTGTGCTATACCCGTGGCTGTCTCGCCCCTCTGCATTGCTTCCTTGAATGGTGTCTTTGTGATGATGGCGATCTTTAAGACGTTTCTGTGTCTCTGCAGGTACGGGCAGCCCAGGTATCTGCATTCGCACTGCGAGCGCTAACAAGTCAAGTCGCATTATCCTGTCAAGAAGCCTGATACGCGGGAAAATGTCACGCTGAAAGTCCAACAACAAGAAACACGCTGTTGCCAAGAAGTGCAGCGTGGGAGCCGACAACAAGAAGAAGAACGCCGAGAGCCTACCTGCTAGCTGCATCAAAGAGCCTGATACTACACCGATTACTGAAGCTACTACGAGGGAGAAGATTGACAGCCCAACACAGTCAAGAACCAAGATAGCAGAGAAGAAGGAAGAGAAAGACACCAGAGTCAGAAACACCGACTCAAAAACAGTCCGATGGGTTGTCAAGCGGATTCCTGTGGAGCTGTCAGACGAAGAAATCCTGAAGCAGCTACGTGAAGAGAATCTTCACATCCGATTCTTGAAGGCGGAGCGGCTCCTCACCTACTCCAAGATACCTACAACCTTGGCAGTAGTGACGTCGGAGGGCAGCGAAATGCCGAACACAGCATCATACAACAAGAAAATGCAGAAAACAGAAAGAATCATCCCAAGAATCACTCAATGTTCCAGATGTCAGAAGGCCGGCCACAGCAGAGCTACGTGTCGCAGTAAGACGGAAATCTGCCGATACTGCGCCGATCATCACGCCTTTAAGGAGTGTCCGCTGGCCAAGCTGGACACGGACTTCCGAGCTCCTAACAACAGAAGAAAGTGCGCCAACTGCCTGGGCAAACACGGAGCTGTGGTCTTGAGAAGGGCCCATCTTTTATTGTTTGCCTTTGGTTGGTTGGTCTGCTGAATGTGTGATTTTTTTAAATGTTTTTTTTTTAAAATCCACCTTCCTTCCATCCACCATGTGCCATGCCGGTAAGCGTGGGCGGTCATGATTCGCCATTTCACTCGATCCCCAGAGTCGGGATCTGCTCAATGTTCTTGTCTCGACCATACAATGTGGTCATGCCATCCAGGTATTTACTTCTCTGTCCTTTCCTTATTCTTTTCCCCTCCATATTGCCAGTTGTCACCAAGATCTCTAATTTATTTCTTATCATGACATGTCCAAAAAATTTTTGATTGTCTATGTCTAATTTCTCTAATCAGTTTACGATTTTCATTTGTTTTTGTCGGACTTAGTCGTTTTGTTTTTTTTGTTTTTTTTGTCCATGGTATTTATCCAGCGTAGGGGAGGGTTGAATGTATGTTGTTTTGTTTTTCTCTTTTCCATCGTTGGGGAGGTTTCCTACTATCTCTTTTCCAGCGTCGGAGAGTATATCGCTGTCGTATATTCTGAAGAGACTGGGGATCACTGTAGTGCACAACCCATTTTCTAGTTAAAGAAGCTGGGCCCCATCCTCTTCTAATATGTAAATAAATCAAGAATACGACCCTTGAAGTATTACAGACTCGGTTTCATTGTTTGTCTAGGAGTTAATGGTCCTCCTTAAGAAGTAGTGAATACTAGATCTGACTCTGCCCCCTTCACCAAGAATTTAATAGCTCTCGAACCCCCGTTTGATATTCTGTGAAATGTCTGAATGACTTCCTCAGTATAAATCACGTGAAGAATAACATGAGTCTGGAACATTCAAAAGATATAGAGTCTTCTCTATTCCCTCTGTTATTTCATTGAGTTTAGTACTTTGGTAAATGAATTTAACAAATACTGGTACACATAGACATCTTGTTTACACAAATAAGACAGATAATCAACAGACAGGGTGGACTGGAATTAAATTATGAGATTCAGTTAATGTGTATAGCATTTATTGATTGGCCTGTGTCTTTTGGCCTTTTGTTCAAAACATTTCCACATTTCAGACATCTGTTCATAATGACATATGATCAATGTGAAAAAATAATGCCAATCAGTACCAATTACAGACAATCAATAAAGAATAATAATCAAAATGATGACCATGAGTGTTCTATATGACATCTTTCAGTGTAAAGAAAGTTTTTGCTAAAAATCTTAGTAAATTATAGTGTTTTGTGTGGTGTGGTCTCTCATTTTCCTCTGAGTGATTTGGGTTTGTTGGCACGAGAAAAAGTCACCCCTGAGTGGTAGATTTGGGTTGAGCCTGGGTCCATGGACTGATGGATCCGTTTCAGTACTTGCCAGTAAAGCTACCCTGAAGGCTGCCCTTGCTCTGCTCAAGGCCTGAGGTTATCTTCCATCTCATGTGTGGGGAACTTCTTTTCTCTGCCTCCCTCTTCTGGTCAGGTCACCACCAAGAATATCACTGTGTAAAATTCACAGAGGCATGTATAATCCTATCAATGTAATTTTTCCAGCATGTTATTAAGTGTGAACAAACAAAACACAACAGGAAGGATAAGGTCGGAAGAAGTAAAACACCTTGAAAGTAGGAACTAGTCCCCCCCCCCCCCTCCTCTAATCTGGTGTTGTGTTAATTTGTGTGGGGTCAGAGATTATTACACTGTATGCACCTGCTATCATCTGGTACCTGCTGGATGCATGTTCTCAGTGTACCTGGGGTTCAGTGAGAAGTGTACAGTCAGACATAGATAGGAGTGATGATGTGTTGTTCCATTGAGCATTTAAGTCAAGCTGATAGTGCAAGACCAAGACAAGGATAAGATGCATTTTTATAAATGACATTCAATTTAACATCTTCATCAACTCATTTGGTTATGCATAGTGTATATAAATGTTTCTCAGTACTTTCCAAATTAACTATTTTGCCTTCTTCGTCTTATAAATCATTTCCTTTTGCCTGCTGTTGTTGTGGTGTGGAGTGGAGTGTTGTGTTGTGTAGTCTGTAGAGTTAACTTCTGTTGATTGGGTTCTCATACCTTGTACTATTTTTCCCTATCTTCATCAGTTAATATGAGTATAACTCAGCTAGTCTTTTATTGTTATTCATGGCCATCATACAGAATTTCTGATGTGTAATTGTTACAAAATGTAATCCATACAAAATCATGACAACAATACATTAGTAAGAGGTTGCTACAAATGTACCTCTCCTAATCCTCCTCTCTTTCTCTACATATTAATTTATTCTTCTTCTTCTGTTATTAGTGCACATCATGTCCATTCTGTTGGCGATCAACAGTTGGCTATAGACCGAGGTTTTGTTTACCTGTTGGTCTGGACAGATTAACTAGGCCGTCTGTCACAATTGGCGTCTGTGAAGCGTAACCTGTTCTAGGCAATGCAGTCAATGAATGCTTTGTCTAAGTGAAAATCTGACACATAAATACAACTAATTTTCTATCAAACCCTATTATTTCAATTCGTAAAGAGGAAAGGAAAGATATAATCTCTCTCTCAGCTCCTTAGATTGCGAATAGGCAGAAATAAGTACGTTTTCAAGCGAGGCAGTGGTTCCTATGCACAAACTGTCTTGTGATTAGCAGATAGCAATTTAAGGAGTTTTGATGAAATGCATAAGAGTGCGTTTGAATTCTCACCTCGTACGTTTTTCTGTGATAGATTGTTGTAGTATGCACATAGTAAAGCTAACAGATGTATTGAAGAACTTCAGAGTTTGCAGTTTT
>OY992876.1:8033233-8040733 GCA_963921405.1 Cepaea hortensis | reverse complement strand
GCCTCCCCTTTCTCCTTGTCTGTTGTCAAGCGTACCCCATCCTCTTTATAAATTGTTCCCACTGTCATAGGCCGATCTTTTCTTTGCATTTGTCTGTACAGTTTCCAGAATTGATGCAGTGTTTTATCACCTCCAATCTCCTTCATAAAACATTCCCATTTTACTTTCTTGGCCTCTGCAGCACATCGCTTGAAAGCCTCCACCGTGTCTTTCTTGTCATTTTCCGCTATGTCCACTTCCTCTCGTGAACTTAGGTGTGTCTGTCGCAATTTCCTTAGCTGCTTCACTGCAGCTCTCTTTGCTTTCCACGCATTGTCTACTTCTGGGGTCCACCATGGGGGCTGCACAAAAGGAGTTTTAACAGTCCTGTTGCATGCCCCATGTCTGAGGCGTCTAAGAAGGCTGTCGCTCCGCTCATACCGAAAGGTCTTGCGCGCTCTCCCAGCCTTAACTTTCCTGGACTTAGAGATCAGGACTGAGCATGGCATGTGATCACTCCCATGGTCATTCAAAACAGTCCACCTTACATCAAGGACTGATGACTGGGAGACAAGTGCCAAATCAATAGCAGTATCTGCATCGCCAGGCCTCATTGCCATTCTAGTCGGCCTACCATCATTTATGCAGACCACCTCGGAGTCCACCATGGCATCCGCAAGTGCAATTCCTTGTCGATTTTCTCCACTACTGTCCCAATCTCTGTTTCTCGCATTGAAGTCTCCACATATGAGTAGCCTATCACCTGGTAAGTCCTCTAATTCCTTAAGCCAGTCCCATTGTTCCTTTCTGACAAAACAGTCCACTGTGGCATATACATTTATGATGTTCCAACTTAAGCCACCAATCTCCATTTGTATACCCTGGACCTCTCTTGCACTGTGATTCCACTGGCTCAAGTCAAGTGCCACATGCTTTACTCCTTTCTTCACCAGCAGACCTTGCCCATGTCTCTTCTGCCCAGTGGGGTTTATATAACTGACGTACCCAGGGCAATGGTATTTATCTGTATTTAACTCCTATAGCATGAGGACATCAAAATCATATATCAGCCTCTCCAATACAGGACCTCTCTGCCTGGCACTATGACAGTTCCAGTATCCCACTCTTACATGGTTGAAACCTAGTCTCTCCACTTTTCGTCTTGTTCTCCTGGCGCCTGCCCTCCTATTTCTATGCCTTCTTCTCACACCATTTCCTCGCCTTCTCCTCCTCACCCTCTCTTCGCTAGCAGCTGAAAGATGTGTCAAGCGCAAAGCACGTGCTCCGTAGCTCCGGCGACGATTCCCGTGTTTAAATAAATCCATAGGCAAAGTTTAGATATTGCAGGAAATAAACGGTCACCCTAGCATTGCCTGCTTACTAGGGAAGGGGCAGGGGATGTCCCTCAGGAGTCCATACGCCTGGCGCCGCCCCGCCCGCATACCAGACGTTCCACGTTCACGACCAACTCACCCGTGGCCATTCAGTCCTCGGCACGTCGGTCCACCTTAAACTTAGGGGTTTATAATCGGAGTTTTCCATCTCCTAGATTGGCCGCTTTAAAAAAAAAACAAAAAACCTTCAATTGAGTAAACCATTGTGTATGACCTGTCAAACATGCAATAACCACCACGTGAAGCAGAAATAATAAAGAGAACTGCAAAACCTAGTTGAAGATGAAGCTCTTCATTTCATTGACATCACTGATTTTCGTGGTTTCATGTTGAGTTTTCGCTGAAATTCAATAGTTTACCACCAACAATTCTAAAGCACAATGCCAGCGTCTACCACAAATATACGATCCTTTGGCCACTATGGGTCCCTCTTAGACGGTTGGGGCATAATGGTTGCTGATACTGTTAAACCTTCATACATGCTTTTGATGTTTCCCTTATCACCTGCATTTTGGATGGACTCACATAACTTGATCCAATAGTCCTTTGCACACTGCCTGACAGCCGTTTGCACATCCTTACTAGCTTGCTTCAGCTCACTGAGAATGTTACGCGTTGTTCTTTCCTTGTTTCTTGAGAGAGCTATCTTCTTTTTATCAATCAAGGGCTGCAGAGTCTGGCTGTTTGCCGCAAACCAGTCCTGCCTCTTATGATCCACAGGATCGTAAACCCGTACCTCTGCTTTATAAAGAGTTTACTTAAGTTTACCCCACTTTTCACTTGCTGTACAATTTTCTGATGTATCAGTGGAAGCGTCTTCAAGTTGCTGTTGGAACTCAACGCACTTATCAGGATCGTAAAAATAAAAATGTTATGCATATCCTTTACAGGACATCGCTGTCAACATCAGCATCTTTCAGCTGATTGTTGATTTCGTGGCAAGATTACGCTCAGTAGTTTGCCATTGCTTTCTGAGCGACCAGTTCCATATTCGCATAAGTCACTGCCGCGACCCGAACCGCTTCCAATTCTCGTGCGCTCACGTCAACCACGAGAGTATTCGGGGTTACGGAGAAAGCTGCTAACTCCTCGACCAGGGAGACCGGCATCAGGATCGTGGGTGTTAATAATATTAATCCTGAGGCTAGATTTGTGTTTAGCTGTGTAGATTCTCTTTGGTCTTAATCTAATCCTTGCAACAACCAAAGAATGATCCGTATCACAGTCAGCACTGTGGTAACTTCGAGTTAATGAAATATGGTTCAAATGTTGTCTCCGTGTGATGATGAAGTTCAGCTGATGCCAATGGCCGGATCTTGGATGTTTCCATGTGACTTTATGCATTTCTTTTGTTTTAAAAAAGGAGTTTGTAATACATACGTCATTTCTGGTGCAATGCTCCAGCAGCCTTTGCCCATTTTCATTCATGCGACCGATGTTGTATTTTCCAAGGCACACTGGCCATGAATTCGAGTCCCTGCCCACACGAGCATTGAAATCACCGAGCATATAAATGTAGTCGGATTTTGGAACCGCCTTGATCACGGAGTCTAACTCCTCATAGAACGAATCCTTCACATCATCAGGGGAAGTGAGTGTCGGTGCATATGCAGTGATAATCGTGGCAAAACCACAAGAGGTTGCCAAGCGCAGGGATAATAGTCTTTCATTTCCTCCTGCTGGAATTTCAGTCATTCCCAGTAGCGAATTCTTCACCGCAAAGCCCACCCCATGTTGCCTTTTTTCAGCCTGCTCTCTATCCTTCCAACAACAAAAAAAGGTGTCATTGTTTTCCCTGAGTGACACTTCCTCAGCGAGGCGAGTCTCCTGCAGGCCAGCAATATCAATGTTAATATGATTGAATTCGGCATCAATCACAGCCGTTTTTCTCACATCGTCAATATTCGTCAGGTCAGTGGAAAATCCTGGACACATGTTCTTACGTTCCAGGTTGCAAGCCGTAGCTTGAGGTTTCTATTTTTCTTTTTAGTAACACTTGGTGCATTGGTTTTACAGCCTGCGGTGCAGATTTTGTCCTAGCCCCAAGCACCCATTGAAGCAGGCAGGCTGTGGCGGATCAGCACCCAATTGGCCGGGGGCTGCCCAACTTGAGGCGGGCGGTAGCTGATTAGTGACACCTGTAGGTGTCTCCCACAGTCAGAGGCAACCGTAGCGCCCCATGTCTACGCCAATTAACAAGGACTTATAACCCGTAACTGCTACCTCTCGCTTTGATTCCGAGACCGGTTAAGACCAATGATGTAGTTATATCTCTCCATAGCACAAAGCCTGGGCTAAAATATAGAGACCATGTGTTGCGAATACAGCATGATCCCTCTCTCGGTCTGTCTAGTTCACTCCAGAGGAAAGATAACAGCAATACATCTGGAATAAGACAAGCTGCAGAAGCTGCCAGATCAGCAAAGCAATGCTCTAACTGTCCGCCTGTCGGAGCTCCGATCCTAGACTAGCTGCCAACCAAGGCTTAGGGCCTGGTCTGTCTTGCCATGACATTTTGTCTGTAGGTTGCATTTCCTGGCACCAGGACAAGGCTTATACCCTCCCAATTGCGCTCTTCCGCCCGAAGCCGTTGGCACAGTGTGGGGTGTTGGGTTTGGTAAGCGCCACCCAACATTTGGCGCTAACAGAAAGCAGGTATTACCGTCTGCTCTCATTACGGTAGCTCAGTCATGTCTGATTAAGATCTGACTGTCAATCAATATACCAATACTAATTATTATTATTGTAATTGCAATAAGGCTTATACAGGGGGCTTCTCATAAGTCTTTAGCCTGACCATGAAGGACTAGACGGAGAAAATTGAAATTTGGCACATATATAGCTCATTCAATTTGTAATGGACATGTGAATTATCAATTTCTCTCCTCAACTGGTTTTTCCGATATGGTGCATGGCACAACACACCCTATTGACCAGATCTGCACATCCAACGTTTGTCAGAACAATGGAGAAATCAGACGCCAGGACTGTGATAAAATTCTTGATGTTACAGGGAAAAACACCTACAGAAATACACAGGGAGATGGAGCCAGTGTTTGAGGAAGTCTGTTCTTCGAATGCTTCTGTAAAAAAATTGGTGTTTGCAGTTTAAGTGTGGCCGTTCCCAAGTTTCTGACCTGCCAAGATTAGGACGACCATCCTCAGAGTGCAATGATGCAAATGCTGAAAAAGTGAAGTAAATCATAGACCAGGATAGGAAAATGACAATTGAAGAGATATCGGGTTCAGCAAAACTGAGTAATAGTACAGCTTTAAGAATTTCACACAACTCTGAACATGAGCAAAGTGTGTGCCCGCTGGGTCCCGCGCCTGCTGACATTTGAACAGAAAGAAAAACGGGTTGATTGCTGTGGCCAGTTGCTCAACATGTGGCGGTCGAAAACATGATGACGACCATGGTGACGGTAGATGATACTTGGATTCACCATTATCTTCTTCTTCTTTGCGATCATCCGGAGTGTTTTTTTTCAGATCTGATTTCGGTGTGTCTGTTATGCGCCCTTGGGCCGAAACCCGTAGGCCAACACAACCGGCTTTAGCGTGCTTTATTTTGGGACCAGGTAGCATTCCTGGGAGACTCTCACTGTTTGCGGTACCGTCCACAACCCAGATGGCCAAGTTGGAACGGGTTAAGACAACGGTCGTCCCTCAAAGGAAGGCAGGACAGTCCATGGCATTTTCCGCCATCCAGGGTGGCTTCCATAATTGCAGGGCCGGCACATAGCGCCCTGGTGCTGGGCTCACCGAGGGAATCGTCACGTCCTGCTCATGGCTGCTTTAATTCCTCACTTCATATATTAGGCATTTCGTTCGCCCCGGCCGTTCCTGCACAGGCCAGACTGGTCTGCAGTCAATATCCATTCAGCGAGTTTTTCGGGCATGTGCTTGTCGTTGTGTCCGTCAGAGCCGTTCCAGACACGTCGGACATTCGGAAACTACCTATTCAGAGCTGTTCCGAACAAGAGCGGCATTCGGAAACTAGGTAGCTGTTCCTAGCACGAGGGAAGACTAGTTAGAGCTTTTCCGGTCACGAAAGACATTTCACTCGGACGTAATTGCGTAGTGCCATTTTTATTTTGCTGCCCGTAGGCTGGCACTTCCGGCTTCAGCGAGCATTTTTGATGAGGTTAGCCTTCCTCGGGTTTCGAGACTCTTATTTCGACTTCCACACAGCAAGCTTTCGCTTCGGGCTGCCACGTAATGGATTCGCAAGACAGACGTTCCATTTCGTGTCAACGAGACAATTTTCCACCTTTGACTACACTCACTCCATGAGTACGGTTACAGACAATCTACGGAACGTGCGACCGAGGTGTTTTTCCACCTTTTGTACTCACTCACGAGGTAGGCTACATGTGCTGCCGGTTCAGCACCTTACCTCCGTGCGTCTATGGGCGAGTAACGGTCAGGCCCTCTCATCCGGGGATACCTCATATCCACCAGCTAAGAGCCATTGAACAATTATCTGCGCCAAGCATGTAGCGTGCTCAGCACCTCACCTCAATTTTGATGTAGGTTTGTGTCGGCCAGGCTCTCACTTCCGAGGGTTTATGGCTTAGAGACGTTCAGCCATACACCTCGGCTGGGAGCCTTAGAGTTTATGTCCGGACTGAAATATTGTCATCGTTTGCCTGATTTTGACTGCCATCCTCAGTCTACCTGCAGAGCAGCAGGTTGTGTCTCTCTTAGTCTGGTCCCTATCCCAAGAGCTGTCCGATATGTAGTTTTCATCCATCGGCAAGCACATGGGGTCGATGGGGCACGAAAGCTCCCCCACCACGGCAAGGTGAAGACACATCGGGGGAGGGATTCACCATTATGACCCATAATCCAAAATTGCCAGCATGCAGTGGAAAACCCAGGGCTCACCAACACATGTCAAGCCAAGAGCACAAAAATCTGCAAGAAAAGTGATGCTGATTGTTTTTTGGGACGTCAAAGGTGTCATATTGAAAGATTACATGCTTCATGGCAACACGGTTAATGGGCAGTACCATGCAGATCTCCTTACGAAACTAAGAAAGGCTGTGACCTGAAAACGAAAGATAGTGCGTACGCAAATTCTGCCTTTGCTTCAAGACAACGCGCCCTCCCATAAAGCACGGCTTGTGCTGCAAACTGCCAACGATTTGAATATTGAAATTTTTCCACACCCACCATATTCTACACATTTGGCTCCATCAGACGTTTTTCTTTTCCCAAATCTAAAAATACAGCTGAAAGGAAATCGTTTTTGACAGTGACGAAGATGTCATACTGGCTTGTGATAACTGGTTTAGTTCAAAAAATAGGTTGTTTATTCTGAAGGTCTTTTCAAGGTCACGCAGAGATGGCAGAAATGCATAAACTCAGGTGGTGGCTACATTGAGAAGGAATAAGCACTGTGCCAAATTTCAATTTTCTCCATCTACTCCTTCATGGTCAGGCTAAAGACTTATGAGAAGCCCCTTGTATATACTACTAGCAGACCCGGCCCGGCTTCGCCCAGCTCTGGTGGGGAGCATCTCATTTAATTCATATAAGTAGTCATATAAGCTGCCGTTCCCGTTCCTGTCTGTCTGTCTGTCTGTCTGTCTGTCTGACCCTGCCCGGCATCGCCTGGCTCCTGGTGTGGAGCATCTCATTTAATTCATATAAGTAGTCATATAAGCTCCCGTTCCCATTCCCGACTATCTATCTGTCTGTCTGTCTATCTGTCTGTCTGTCTGTCTGACCGGCCCGGCTTCGCCCAGCCCCTGATGGGGAGCATCTCATTTAATTCATATAAGTTCCCGTTCCCGACTATCTGTCTGTCTGTCTGTCTGTCTGTCTGTCTGTCTGTCTGTCTGTCTGTCTGCCTGCCTGTCTGTCTGTCTGTCTAATCATTTATTGGTTGCGGTTAGAACAACCTTAGATAAACGAAGACCAACTTAAAAAAGCATTAGAAAGAGCACTTGAAAGATCTTTACATATTCCCCTAACAATTAACTTGGGTAAATGGAGCAGCGGCAGCAGCAGCAGAAGAAGAAGAAAAAGGAGGAAGGAGGAGGAAGAGGGTGGAGGAGGGAGGAAGAGATAGGCGGAGAGAGGAGGAGGAGGGAGGAGGAGGGAGGAGTAGGGAGGAATA